>VDFB02109042.1:39808345-39851557 GCA_007258455.2 Sequoia sempervirens
CTCTCCCGCTCTCTCCCTCCCTCTCTCCCACTCTCTTCCACTCTTCTACTCTCTCCCTCCCTCTCTCCCACTCTCTACCACCCTCACCCACTCTCTCCCACCCTATCCCTCCCTCTATCTCACTCTATCCCACTCTTTCAGGTCGCTCTATCACACACTAACTCCATCTATCTCTCTCCCCTATACCCTTAACCATGAAACCCTAAACCCTTATAACCCTCTACCATAAACCCTTAACCCTTAAACCCTCTACCATATACCCTAAACCCTAAACCTTTAACCCTTAAACCTTCTACCATCTACCATTAACCCTTAGATCTATGTGTACACAAATCAGATATCCAATTTGAATCAGATATCCGATTTGAATCAAATATCCAATTTGTAGACCGTCACTTTAAAAAAATGACAAATTTTATATATATATGATTTTTACAAATCAAATATCCGATTTGTAAAAATCATATATATACAAAAAAATTCGTTGTTTTAAAGTAACGGTCTACAAATCGGATATCCAATTTGTAGACTGTGACTTTAAAACAACGACAAATTTTGTCTATATATGCTTTTTACAAATTGGATATCCGATCCAAATCGGATATCCAATTTGGATTAGATATCCGATTTGCATCAGATATCCGATATGGAAAACTAGGATTGTTGTTTTCTTTGGTGGTGTGTACTGACACTCGAGCCTAAAAAAAGTCAACACGGTATTTTTGCATTTTTGGGTTGATGAAAGACATGTTTTTTTCCTCATTACCACTTTTTGGACCACCATGATCCTGCACATACCCTTATATTAGGTGTGCTTAGGATTTCAAATGGTGAAAAATACTTGTATTTATATGCAATTATTTAGTTTCCTAATAATTAATTATCACTGGTCAATAAATGACTTTGGATTTGTAAATTTTAAAATGCAGACATTGACATATTTGAATTGGGGCCAAAATAGGCTAGAAAAGGGAATTGGGCACCCTAGTTTGGACCTATTTTTTGGCTTTAAGCATCAGTAAATAAATATTAACTCCTCAATCCCAATTCAAGTTCTAGTTTTCCAAAGATTATTATAAAATGGGAAAATTAAACACATAATTGGGTCCAAGTACATGACTGGGAGCTAAACCTAGTGTTAAATTGTCAAGGGTGACAATTTACGATGCTACAATACATTAATTTGGAAGGTCAATTAATTTGGTGCTTTATTATCACTTTTCCATGGTATTACCATCTCTTTTCCTTTGTATTTACTCCACTACTTGTAATAGGCCATTATGGAATATGAAAAGGTTCATGGGGTTATACCCCTTCACTATGGTCTTATTAGATAATTTTGGTGAATTATGTAATGTCAATTATGTATCCCCACTCCAAGGAATTCATATCTATCTCAACCTCAAACCCTCATAACCTCATGTTTTCTACTAGTAGAGAGGATTCTAGTTGTGGAAATGAGTCAAATTTTAATCTTGCTCTTTACTCCCCTATTTCTTCTTCTCAAACCTAGAGCTACCTATGAATTTGGATTTGAAAGGCCTTGGTTTCCATTTTGGTTTTGTTATTATGTCTTTGAAGGCTAAGGCCAAGGAATCCTCTGAAGCTAATTTTGACCATTCTATCCTCCACTTCTTAGACTATTTTCCCATGCTTGAAAGAGCCCATCTTAGTTCTTCTTGTCCCCACACCTTCATTGACCTTTTTGATATGATCATTTCTACTAGAGTAAGGAAATCTTGTTTGAGTCTATTGAGGTTGAATAATATTAAGTAAATGGTTCTTCACCAAATTCAACTAGAGTAACACCAATATGGACTTTTTGCGGGACACTTTGAGAGGTGGGTCTCCCTTAGAGGTTGACCAATGATTTATGCATGTCTATTACACCCTAATATATGTCCATAATGGTGTAGGGGCACCCAAGCTCCTTAAAGGACATTGGAAGAGTCAGGAGAAGGCAAGGGTCATGAAGACCTATCAATCACCTCAGAGCATCAATTATGCTATCTTGGAGCCTATAATGGCATTTGGCATGGATGAGTGTAATAGGAAGGTCAAAAGTCCTAAGGGTCCTGATAAGGACCATAGGACCAAATTGACTTGTAAATGGAAAAATAATGTTCTAGGAGTTTAAATAGGTATATAGTGTTTTAATCATGTTATTAAGGTTGAATGATAATGATGTAATAGTTTGGAAGGGTTTCTAGTTAGTAGGAAACAATAAAATGCAAGTTGGAAATTCAAATTTTTGAAATCCAACTTTGGGTAGGAAAATAAGTTTTAGGAGTTTTAACCACAATAATGTAATAAAATCAATCCTAAACGGTTTGAGCAGTTTGGGAAAGGGTTTTTAAGGTTGGAGAATTCATTTGTACGGAGGTTGGTTGCTAGTACAGAGATTGTACAGAGTGTTTCAGGAAAAATAATAAAACTCTAGTTTTTTGCATTCTTTTGTGTTCTTTTGATGAACTATTTATTTCCATTGAAGATATGCTCATTTGGATGGTTTAGGAACTTGTATTTACATGATTTTTAATACCTCATATGTTCTGAAAGCAATAACAAATAGTTTCTTTGTACAATATATCTGACTGTCTCAAGGAAAGTTCTGATTTTTCATTGATTTTGAGAGTCTTCATGAATAAATGATCCATTTCATGGGAGATTGAGACTACAACTTGTGAAATGGATCATATTTAACATGTACTATACTTGATTAACAAGCTAATGTGCAGGAAGGAGGAATACTAAGGTGTACACTGAGTTTTCACAATGCAAAGTGCATGAAAATGGAGGCTAAGGTATAGCAGTGGGAGTTCTGCCTAAACAAGGGGAATTTTTTTGAGCTGGGATTGATTTAATATGTTGATCTAATGGTGAAAATTCAAGGAACTAGTTCTGGAAGTGTTTGAGAGGCTAGTTTTCAAGAAGCCCTAGTTTTGGAGGAATTTGTTGAGGGTCTTAAGGGTGTCAAAGAAGTCTAAGACCTTGAAAATCCTTAGTTTGGAGAAATTTTAAGACACTTTAGAAATTCTCATAGTCAGGGGATAATATTTGAATGGGGTTGCTTTGAAAAAGAGGGGTAATTAGGCATTGATTTTGTGGAAACATCAGGTTTTGAGGAGTCTGATCCAAAACAAGTGCCAAAAATATTTTGGTATGTTGTGTAGCATCAAAAAATACATCTTAATAAGTCATTTATTTTGGGAGTCCTTTGGAAAATTTGTGAGTAAAGTCAAGAAAATAGTCGCTAGAGACCTAGTTGGGCTAGAAGCCTAGTCAAGGTGAAAAAGTGGGTTGGTGTCTAAGTGAGAGGCTTGGGGATTTTTGATCATTCAAGAAAAGTTTTTTTGAGTCTTTTAAAAGCTTTCCAAGGGTTTGGGTCCATAAGAGAAGGTTTTAGGTCACAAGTGAACTATTTAGGCTTTATCTCCAGAAGGGTGCTTAAAAGAAGGTTTGAGAGTGCAACGTTGTAGTCTTGAAAACTTTGAGTTTTTCTTTGAGTCCCATACCCTCTGCATCACATATCTCTAGGGTGATGGAAACCATTTGAACCATAGGTTTTCTAATTTTGATTTTTAGTGTAGCAAAATGCATACCCTTGTATTTTTACACTTGTTTGGGATCGCCTTGCTTTATTTATGCTTCTTTATGGCTTAGTTGGCCCTATTTTGCATCCACAAGCCTAATAAACTATATATATTTTCTGGAAAATCTTGAAAAAACTCAAAAGATAAATGATCATTTAATGTTTCTCTCTATGTGTTCTATATTTGTGGAGTGGGACTAAAACACCACCTAGGGTGTATTTATCATCCATGGGTCTTGGGACCCTGCTATTAAAAACACTTGAAAAGGTCACTTTTTGGAGTTTGTGCCCCGAGAATTGAGCCTTGGGATGAAGATTCCACCTAGGGAGTCTTAGTCCTCTTTGGCTCATTTTTAAGATTCAATTTCAAATTTGGACGAGATTTAGCCTCCTTTCATTAATGATTTCCTATGTCGGCTTGTTGTGGTGTAATTTCAAGATATTAAGCATGAATAAGTATAAATACAAGGTTCCCTCTCTCATTTTTCATGTAACAAGATAATAATCATTCAAGTATTCATTCCTAAGGAAATTTTATACATTCAATAGAAATTCATCTAGCATTTGGATCTATCATCAAGATTCAAGCATCATGTCAAGAGTTTAGTGCATCCATTCATGTTATTGAGCCAAGATTGTGGATGTAGCATTGAATATCTATTTGAAACCATTTTTCACATCATAACCAAGGATCCAACATCTACATTCTTCATGGCCACTACATGGTAGATTGCATATTTGCTTCACAAGACATCATACAAGGTGATATCATTTACATGTTTCATGTTTCATTCTTCATTTCATAATTTTGTTTAATTACCTACAAGGGGTTTGACCAAGGAAAACCCCCATTTACTAACAATCAACAAGTTTTTCCCTCTTGTGTGTTTGAATTTGCAAATCTAAGTTGAAGACTTGAAGATCACTTGGAGTGAAAAATCTCACAATCTAGAACAAAACAACCTTGTGTTTCATTCGCTCAAATTAATTCTACAACATTACCCCATGGTGGTGATTGGGGCTATATAACTACCATCTCTCATGAAGGAATGACACATAACTTTAAAAAGGATTTGTGTTCTCGTGAAGAAGCTGATCCTTCTTAGAAACATAAACCCCTTTCATTTGACTTGGAAGATTTTTATGGTATTAGATAAAATCTCTCTCCTACACATGAAAATAATGAACACACGAAGAAAACTAACATACCATACTCTTTCAAGAAAGATCTAGTTTTACCACCTTTATCTCCACTTTCATCTAAAGCCTTTTCATTTAGTGTATGTGTGTGACATCTTGCAAAAATAAAGGAACACCTACTACTATTGATCAAGAGAATATCCTTTTGAGACTCCTCCATGATCGATTAATATCTCTCCCTCCAAAAACTCGAAATAAATTTTACTACAAGAATTCATTCTATGCATATCATAGAGTTCATGGTCATTCTACTAATGAATGTAAGGCTTTAAAAAAAAAAATTCAACATCTCAAGGAGTTTGTTGCTCTTCCTTGCATTGAAGCACCTACATCCTCTAACTAATACTCATTTTCATCCTATTCATCTCAACCTTGTTGTGCACTAAGTGGGAGCAAGGGTTTGGATAGCCTTGTCCTCATATGTCACTTGTTTTTGTCTCTTTTGGCTAGTTGATCACCTTTCATCTATATGTAAAGAGAAAGCTTGGGATGTGGACGACATGCCTTAAGTTGGCTCGCATGTGACATACTATATTTTTGGGGCATTCCCTTTTCATGACGTAGCTTCTCAGAAACATATGACTTGGCATAGGGCTTTCCGAATATAAGCTCTCATGTCTTATTCTACTTTAAAGTAATTGCTCACAAAAATGGTGCTAGCAACCACTTTAAAGTGGGGACATACATCGAAACTCATGTTTTATTGTGTGATTTTCTGTCTTCCTGCAATGTGTTTCTTTCTTGGTGGTGTCATTGGGTTTGATTTCCTCTGAGTGTGTGATATTTATTTGACTTTTCCTCTCTTGGAAACATTAAGCACAATGTTCCCTAAGATGATACTTTGCATGATCTAAGCAAAATCCCTTTGAACATCCTTCTTTCTTGTTGTGTTTTCCTTTTTTCCTTATTAAATTCATGGAGTATGACTTTGATATGAACCCCCTGGGGCTCACCTAGTGAACAACTAGCTTCACTAGCCCTTGTGAGCATGCATTTTCTTTGGTCCTGATCATGGTCATGGGGGTATGATGTTGATATGGAATTCCTGGGGCTCACCTAGAGGACAACTAGCTCCCACTAGCCCTTGTGAGCATACATTTTTTTTGCATAGTGGACAACGAATTCCACTTGTAAACCTTTTGGAAAAACAACGTAGACCCGATCCACCACATTAAACAGCCAGTCGAAGCTTGATCCATTGCAGGTTTTTCTTTTTTATTTATTTTTTTCCTTTTTCTTGTCCTTGATGGTGTATGCTTGCAATTTGGGTATGGCTTCATATATCATCCACATATGTGTGTTCCTTTTTGTTTATGTTGGTTTTCCATAGAATCTTGATCTTGGGGGCTTGCTTATCCCTCTTGATTGTTGTCATCCTATCTTGCTAACATTGATACATTTGAATCCCTCTTGATTGTGTGGTTGGATACTTTAGTGTGATTTTGAATCACATTCATTCTCTCACTAAAGTGGGGGTAAACGTAGTGTAGAAAAATGAAAATCCTTGCATTTCCACACTTTTTTGGGCCTGCCTTGCTTTATTTATGCTTCTTTGTGGCTTAATTGGCCCTATTTTGCATCCACAAGCCTAATAAACTATATATTTTTATGGAAAATCCAACCAAACATCAAAATATAAATGATCATTTAATGTTTCTCTCTATGTGTCCCTCATTTGTGGAGTGGGACTAAAATTCCACCTAGGGTGTCTTTGTCCTCCATGGGTTTTGGGACCCTGATATTGAAAACACCTGAAAAGGTCCCTTTCTGGAGTCTATGCCCCAATAATTGAGCCTTGGGACTAAGATGCACCTAGGGTGTCTTAGTCCTCCTTGGCTCATTTTCAAGATTCAATTTCAAATTTGGGTAGGATTTACCCTCCTTTAATTAATGATTTACTCTTTCAGCTTGTTGTGGTGTAATTTCATAATATTAAGCATGAATAATTATAAATACAATGTTCCCTCTCTCATTTTTCATATAATAAGAGAAAAAGCATTCAAGTATTTATTCCTAATGCAGGTTTATACATTCAACTACAATTCATCAAGCATTTGGAGGTATCATCAAGATTCAAGCATCATGTCAAGAGTTTAGTGCATCCATTCATGTTGTTGAGCCAAGATTATGGATGTAGCATTGAAGATCTATTTGAAACCATTTTTTGCATCATAACCAAGATCCAAGATCTACATTCTTCATGGCCACTACATTATAGATTTCAGATTTGCTTCACAAGACATCATACAAGGTGATATCATTTACATGTTTCATATTTCATGCTTCATTTCATCATTTGGTTTAATTACCTACAAGGGGTTTGACCAAGGGAAACCCCCATTTACTAACAATCAACAAGTTTTTCCCTCTTGTGTGTTTGCATTTGTAGATGTCGGTTGAAGATTTGAAGATCAATTAGAGTGAAAAATCTCACAATCTAAAACAAAACAATCTTGTGTTTCATTTGCTCAATTTAATTCTACAAGATTACCCCATGGTGGTGATGGGGACTATATAACTACCATCCCTTGTGAAGGAACAACACATAAATTTAAAAAGGATTTGTGTTCTCATGAAGAATTTGTTCCTTCTCATAAGCATAAACTCCCTTCATTTGAATTGGAAGATTATTATGGTATCAGATACAATCTCTCTCCTACACATGGAAACAATGAACACATGAAACGAACTAACATACCATACTCTTTCAAGAAAGATCTAGGTTTACCACCTTTATCTCCACTTTCATCAAAAGCCTTTTCATTTAGTGTGTGTATGACATCTTGCACAAATAAAGGAACACTTGGTACTATTGATCAAGAGAATATATTTCCAAGACTCCTCTAGGATTTATTAATATCTCTCCCTCCAAAAACTTGAAAGAAATTTTACTACAAGACTTCATTCTATGCATATCACAGAGTTCATGGTCATTCTACTAATGAATGTAAGGATTTAAACAACAAAATTCAACATCTCAAGGAGTGTGGTGAGATCCCTTGTATTGAAGCACCTAATTCCTCTAACTAATACTTATTTTCATCCTATTTGGCTCACCCTTGTCCTGCACTAAGTGGGGGCAAGGGGTTAGATAGCCTTGTCCTCGTATGTCACTTGTCACTATCTCTTTTGGCTAGTTGATCACCTTTCATCTATACGCAGAGATCAAGCTTTGGATGTGGATGACATGCCTTAAGTTTCCTCGCATGTGACATACTATATTTTTGGGGCATTCCCTTTTCATGGCGTAGCTTATCGAAAACATATGACTTGGCATAGGGCTTTTTGAATAAGCTCTCATGTCTTCTTCTACTTTAAAGAAATTTCTCATAGCAATGGTGTTAGCAACCACTTTAAAGTGGGGACATACATCGACACTCATGTTTCATTGTGTGATTTTCTTTCTTCCTGCAATGGGCTTCTTTCTTGGTGGTTTCATTGGGTTTGATTTCCTCTGAGAGTGTGATATTTCTTTGACTTGTCTTCTCTTGGAAACATTAAGAAAAATGTTCCCTAAGATGAGACCTTGCATGATCTAAGAAAAATCCCTTTGAACATCCTTCTTTCTTGTTGTGTTTTCATTCTGTCCTTATTAAAATCGTGGAGGTATGACTTTGATATGGACCCCATGGGGCTCACCTAGTGAACAACTAGCTTCACTAGCCCTTGTGAGCATGCATTTACTTTGGTTCTTATCATGGTCATGGGGGTATGACCTTGATATGGACTTACTGGGGCCCACCTAATAGACAACTAGCTCCCACTAGCCCTTGTGAGCATGTGTTTTGTTTGCATAGTGGACAACACATTCCACTTGTAAAACTTTTGGAAAAATAGCCTAGACCCGGTTCACTATGTTTGATGGCTAGTCGAAGCTTGATCCATTGTAGTTTTTCATTTTTCCTTTTTCTTTTTCCCTTTTCTTGTCCTTGATGGTGTATTCTTGCTATCTGGTTATGGCTTCATATATCATCTGCATATGTGTGTTCCTTTTTTCTTATGTTGGTTTTCCATAGGATCTTGATCTTGGGGACTTGATTATCCCTCTTGATCGTTGTCATTCTATCTTGCTAACATTGATACATTTGAACCCCTCTTGATTGTGTGGTTGGCTACTTTAGTGTGAGTTTGAAGCAAGTCCATCCTCTTACTAAATTGGGAGCTAAATGTAGTGAATAAAAATGCATACCCTTGCATTTTCACACTTGTCTAGGATCACCTTGCTTTATTTATGTTTCTTTATGGATTAATTGGCCCTATTTTGCATCCAAAAGCCTAATAAACTGTATATTTGTGCCATAGAAAAATGGCCCTTTGTCATTTTCATGGCCTTTTAGGTCTTGTTTCATGGTGTTGGAACTATGTTGCTTTGATTTTATGTTGTAACATGTCTTGAACATGTTTATTTAGGTACTAAAATTTAAAGAACGTCTTGTGAAAGTGTTGTGAAGTGTCGTAAGACATTTCTACATTCTTCTAGACTTTATTTAATACAATTTACCTAAAAATCACCTTTTCACTCATCAACAAGCCCTATTTTAAAGTTTTGTGAAGTCTTGTAACAAGAACTCATGCTTCACATCTTCCTTATTACACCTTTCTCATGCTTTATTTTGTCTTTTTATGGCCTCATATGCTTTAATTAAGTGTATTTTTGCATATTATCCTGACAAAGAACATTAAATACAACATATTTCTCGATAACTTTTTTTAGGTCCTAGGTGGAACTCATTCACCATGGGTGGCGAATGAGTCCCCCTTGGCCCCAAATTCAAAATATTTCAAATTTCCTTTCAGGATTTTATTAAAAATCACTTGATGTCACCCTGTGATGAGGTATGAATGGATACTAAGGCACAAGAATTGTATAAAGAAGTGATTTTCACCTCATTTTACATCATCAATTAAAGCACTTTGGAGCGGCCATTAACATTACTTCATAATTACAAGATTAACAGTTAGGTGAGTTGATATCATTTGCATGTTATTGCTTTATCTTTCTCTTGCATTTCATTATCTTTTCAAGGGTTTAATTACCAAAAGTAGGGTTTGACCAAGGCAAACCCCTATTCACTAACCTTAATCATTTTTCCCCTTTTTGCTTGTGTGTTTGCAGCCCTTTTGTTTGTAGATTTGACAAGTTATAAGGTGTTTGAAGATTGATTTTTATTTCTACTAGGTGCTTCAAGTCAACATAAGTCAAATTCAAGCTTGGAGAGACTTATTTTCACATTTTTTTGTAGATTTGACTTCGGCAACCTAACAAGCAGACATTTTGAGATCTGTTGCAGAGTTGTCTCCTAGTTTATTAGAAATTTGGGAGAGGACTGATTCACCACCTATGGAAAATGACTCCCACCTTAGGACTAGAAACCTGAGTTTTTTTAGATTTCAGATCCCGATAGATAGAAATCAGTTCCCGAGAGTTTTTCATCAGTAGGAGGACTGATTCACCACCTTGGGTGAATGAGTCCCACTGTGAAAAATAAGTAAATATCATAAACATTCCAGCCATTTCAGAAATACCACACATCATCCAGGTGCACTCAGATTTACCCTTGTATCTTTTGTTCTACATAATTTCATCTTCATAGTTATTTGTATTACATAATGTGTTTTCAAACATAGCCTGAATTGCACTTTTGCATTCATTCTAGTTCATTTTAATCAATCAATTGCATTTAGTTTAGTTCATTTACATTATATCAAATTGCACACAGCCTAATTTGAATGTTACATAAGAATTTTGGAACCTAAATCTCTCTCCTTTTCGGTGAGAAAACCTAGAAGTGCTAGAGAAGCATCTAGGTTCCCAAAATCTATGTTCCAATATTTTTATGGAAAATCCTAAAAAACCTCAAAATATAAATGATCATTTAATGTTTCTCTATGTGTGTTCTTGATTTGTGGAGTGGGACTAAAATGCCACCTAGGGCATCTTTGCCCTCCATGGGTCTTGGGACCCTGATATTGAAAAAACCTAAAAAGGTCCCTTTTTGGAGTCTGTGCCTCAAGAATTAAGCCTTGGGACTAAGACACCACCTCAAACATCTTAGTCCTCTTTGGTTGATTTTTTAGATTCAATTTCAAATTTGGGTGGGATTTAGCCTCCTTTAATTAATGGTTTCCTATGTTGGCTTGTTGTGGTGTAATTTTGAGATATTAAGCATGAATAAGTATAAATACAAGGTTCCCTCTCTCATTTTTCATATAACAAGATAACAAGCATTCATTCCTAAGGAAATTTTATACATTCAAGAGAAATTCATCAAGCATTTGGAGATATTATCAAGATTCAAGCATCATGTCAAGAGTTTAGTGCATCCATTCATGTTGTTGAGCCAAGATTGTGGATGTAGCATTGAAGATCTATTTCCAACCATTGTTCACATCATAACCAAGGATCTAAGATCTACATTATTCATGGCCACTACATAGTAGATTGTAGATTTGCTTCACAAGACATCATACAAGGTGATATCATTTACATGTTTCGTGTTTCATGCTTCATTTCATTCATTTCATCATTTGGTTTAATTACCTACAAGGGGTTTGACCAAGGAAAACCCCCATTTACTAACAATCAACAAGTTTTTCCCTCTTGTGCATTTGCATTTGCAGATCTAGGTTAGAGACTTGAAGATCCTTTGAAGTGCAAAGTTGCATTACAAAGTTGACATTTTCATGAAAACTCACCTACAGGCCAGATCTGGAAGTTTCAAAACCTTAAATATGAGGAGAAGTAAGTGCAAACCTTGGAGCTCAGGACCACATTCAGAGGTTTCAAAAATTTAGAATATGATTAATACACCACATAGGGCATTTTAGTCTTGCACAAGGTATTTTTCAAAGATTCTTCAAGATTCTGTTCTAACATCCAAAGACTCCATATTTGCCCTAAAAAATAGCAGTGGGTCTAATAAGCCATCCTAGGAATCTTAGTCCTCCATAACACTCTTTGGCAACTTCTTTACATTTCCAGAATCTTCATTACATCTCCAGACTTCTTAGGTACACATACCCTAACTTGGGGTAGCTTAATTTTATCATTTGCATCTCTCATCTAGCTTACATTTCTAGTTATAGGCCATTTTCCATATCACGGTGTGTTTTCATATATTTTCTTTTCTAGGCATTTGCTTGGTGGTGAACCCCTTTAAAGTTGAGAAAGCCCCCTTCTAGGTCATCCTCATTGTGAATTGACTCACCTTGTGAGGTTGTTAGTCAATCCAATTAGGACTCCTAGGACATTAATGAATGATTGGTGGAAAAATAGTGATATCTCTAAGAGTATCCATTTTTCTTCACATCAGGAGTAGACTATGAGAAATTATTTAAAAGATATCAAAGAGATGTTAGATAGGTTGGAATGAGAAAGTTAATGCTAATGCTACTATCATGAAAGTATTGGAGCCAAGCATGGTCAAGAAACCCCAAATTTCTTTACCAATCTACTTATGAAAGATATTGAAACTATTGATAGCTTGAAAAAATGCAATTCTCTTTATTTTGTCTTTTTTGTGAGGATTTCCTTGTTTTAAATCATTTGAAGCTTAGTTGACATCTAACTTTGTATAAGATTTCAATACAACTTCAAAACTTGTCTTTTATCTTTAATCAAAGTTAATTTAAATATTTATTAATATTTATTATTTAATACAAAACTAAATGTATTCTATATTACAAAAGTTGAACACTTAACTAATTTAAGTTAAATTAAATCTTCAACAAATATTAACTATATACATACAAATATTTCTATGATTTTATTAATTTATCTTATTAAAATTGAACTACCTTTCGAATTGAATTGTGTTTAAAAACGTAATATTTGTTGACATAGAGCATCCACTCACTCCAAAGCTTTTGTTTGTGTATTTCTAGATTAAGACTTCATTTTGCCTCAACGATGAGTAATATACATTGAGAATTTAAGGAATGAACAAATCCGTATTTCATTTCATAAAATCAACAAATTGATAGTGAATTTCATAGAATGAAGAGTGGTCTTCAACTTATTCATATATCATCGAAATAACATTGCTTGAGGCTATTTTCTAGGATTGGGCATAGCTACCAATTATACAATAAATATTTCTGTGCGTAGAGAACAAGATATTAATGTTTTTAGTAACCCAGCTTTCCTCCACAACAACGTAAGCGATAACCACATGCATGCCCACATGATCCACAGTTAAATGGGTCCAAAAGATGCATCAATGCAATACCTCTACGAGCAACAGGCCCAGTTACCGTTTGAGTATCCACGAGCATTAGCAGAACGAGCACATAGCCCTGGATCATTACCACACAAAACCACTATTTTTCTACCTCTGCTATTATAATTTCTTCTCAAGAACATAGAATGACTGCCCATGGAGCTCACTTCTCCACACTCACATCCTCCATTTCTCAGAAGTATGGCCACAACTATCAGACCTATCAGTACTGAAACTGATAACCCGATTTTGATTACCACCTTTTCAGGCAAAGCTACAAGGATTTACTACGTGTGAACTTCTAAATTTGTTTGGTGTTTTTCTTTTTCTTTAGAGTTTAACCAATCTTATACTTAGGATCCTGTGTAAAAATAATAACGACCTTATAGTAGTATTTACCAGCTTATTAGGGTAACCTAGAAAGGCAAGGATGTCAAAGAAGCTTGGCCAAGGTTTACCTAGGCGAATTGATAGGCAAAATAGAATTTTTCAAAAGGCCGGTTCAACTTCAAGTTTGGAAAACCTACAAGGCATGGATAAATTATGTTTCCAATGGCATGGACTATTTATGATGCTCAAAACTTCACTAGATTTCTCTAGGACGAGGAAAAGGTAAAGGTTACGTGCTGGTGAATACTATTGACTGAAATCATCTATGATAGTCTTCGTCTAATACGATCTGTATACTTAACAAATATAGTCGTGTTGCCTTGGGTGAGCGTGTTTGGTGATAGTTGTCATATTGGCTACTGTAAAAGAGTTGACCAGAAGAAACGAGATAAACTTCAATACCTAAATAGTTCGGTATGCACGTGCTTTCCATAACAGAAAACTCATATTTGGCCTACAGAGCGACGAAGTTGAATGTTGACTACACTGTATCGTCATTGGTCAACTGTGTATATCGAAATCAAAATTAGGTCAGCGTTTCCTTAGTTCTTATTATTTTTATTTACTTATAAAAGTGTAAGTGTGAAAGAGAAGGAAAATGGAAGAGGAATATATTTTGAGTCATGCAGGCTATTGGCATATGTAATTTCTCCCACTATCAATCATTAAATGAGGAAGGAAAAATTAAATGAAGTATTCCTTCTTTGTTAGTGATCTATCTAATTTGGATTTGAGTCGGTCTAAGATCTAAAATTGTAGTTGTAATTATTAGAGACTTCTATATAATGAGGCATCATATAATGGTTTTAGTATCAAGGTGTTGAGATGTACCATCAAGTGTTTAGCTGATCAAGGTATTTGCATGATCAAGTGACAATGAGGAGGAGAATGAGAATGTTGCAGCATTCAAGCTATAAAGA
This sequence comes from Sequoia sempervirens, assembly GCA_007258455.2. NCBI lineage: Eukaryota > Viridiplantae > Streptophyta > Pinopsida > Cupressales > Cupressaceae > Sequoia > Sequoia sempervirens. The sequence continues at coordinate 39,822,667 of VDFB02109042.1, forward strand.
TTTGTAATAATTTTATCTTGAACATGAATGTTGTGCTATAGCACTTGAGAATTGTATGTGTTTCTATGTGATTGATTATATTTTTGAGTTTGTTTGTTTGAATCCATATCTATCCACCTCCAACAAGTGGTATCAAAGTTAGGTTGAAGAGAAATGTGCCAATATATTGTAGATGAACTAGAAGAGATAAAAGTAAAGATATGATTGCCCATCCATCATAGTTTGGCTAAGCCATTGGCAGAAGAGTTTGCAGTTGAGAAAGGTGAGACCACTAGTTTGAAGTTGCTAGTTGATTAGTTGAAAAATGGATGCTTTATGATTTAGGACATAGAACACCACTTTTCTCCAACTAACATTCAAGGAGGCCCTAGAGATCTCCATCCAATGAAGAAATAGGAAAGAGATGTGACAATAGGGTATCCTAGGGTATGATTTCAAATTACAAGAGGGGTTCACCACCAAGTAAGAACTTGGAAAGACAAATGCAATGCAAGTTGAAATGCACGATGAAATGCTAAACCCTAATTCAATGCAAAGTAACACTAAATGACCTAGAAATGCATATAAAATAGAATAACCAGCTATGAAACGGAATATGTGGACTTGGGAATCTGAATATAACTAGAAGGAACTCTGAAATGTTGGAAATTCTAACTTTTTGACCTAGTGGGACTCATTCGCCATTCTAGGTGAATCAGTACCAAATCTAGATTTCTACACCAGAACATATTTTGGGCAAAAGGGTATCTGAATTTGCAAAAATCTCTAGAAAAAACCTACAATCGGACTCGTTTGCCACTTGTGGTGAATCATTCCCATTCCACTTTTTTGGGAATTCAAAGTCTAAATCTATTCTTCTTAATCTTCTCAATCTACTTCTCTATCTACTTCTCTAGGTTTCCAGATCTGAAACATTGATTTTGGGGTTGTAGGTGATTTTTTGGTGAAGATTACAACCTTGCAAATGGGGAGACAACTCCAACAAATTTCTCCAAGCTTCTAACCTAATCTTCAATGATTTTAAAGTCTTTAAAGTACCTAGATCTGTAATCACACAAAGAGAGAGGAGAAAAACTTGTTGATTGTTAGTGAATAGGGGTTCCCCTTGGTCAAAACCCTTATAGGTAATTAAACCAAATGATGAGGCAATGAAATGAAGGCATGAAACATGAAAAAAGAACATGAATCATGGAAAATAATACCTTGAGTGATGCCTTTGTAAATGATTTCTTGTAAACATGCAACTCAACATGAAATGGCCATGAAGGATGTAGATCTTGATCTTGACAATAGTTGTATAACAATGCTTGACCTTGGATCTTCAATGCTACATCACAACACTAGCTCAATAACATGCTTGATACTTGATATGCTTGAAATGATGATGGATCTTGAATTGCTGCAACAATTGATGAAGAATTCTACACTTGAATGCTTTATAAATGATCTTGAATACTCTCTTAACAATCTTTTGAAGTCTTGGAATGCTTAATCCTTGCTTTCTTGACTTGATATCATGAATGCTTATGTGAAATAATTATTTGAAAGCTCATTTATGTAGGCAATGCATTCAAATGACCGTTTATTTGATCCCAAAGGCCAACATAGAAGAAATTTGAACTTAAAACTAAATTTTCTTGCATAAAACCTCAAAAATAGGCCAAATGGGACTCATTCACCATCTATGGTGAATGGGTCCTACCGAGATGGGACCCATTCACCCAAAGTGGCAAATGGGTCCCATCAGGATGGGACCCATTCACCCAAAGTGGCGAATGGGTCCCACATGGCCTATTTTTTCTGTTAATGTGTCGAGGAGTGTGTAAATTAAATTTATATGTTGATATTGTTGGGTTTTTGATTGAAATATGCCTTGGGATACATAATATGGGGTCATAGGGGCCTATTAATGATGACATTAGGGTCATAAATGCAGTAGGGCCCAAAATCCAATTTGAAAGTGCAAATAAATACAATTTACAACACTAAATTAAGGAAAAAATAGGTCTATTTAGCTAAAAAGCGCCCTAAATCCAATGTGAATGTGTAGAACATATTTAAAAACTAGATTAGGTTCACTTAATTTATAAGCCTCCTAAATTTAATTTGAAGGTGTCAATAAATACACTTTACAACATTAAATTAGGGAAAAGTTAAGTTTATTTAGCTTAGAAGGGCCCAAAACCTAATGTAGATGTGTAAAGCTCATCGCAACACTAGATCAAGGTGATATCAAGTCCAATTTATCATTAATAAATCCCAAATCAAGCAAGGAAAAGGCTTGCTTTTTCTATTGCCACATTTAGCCCCCACTTTAGTGAGAAGATAAACTTGCTTCAAATTGATACTAAAGTAGACATTCAAGAGGGGTCCCAATACATAGATGTGGATGACAAAGGATGAAAAAGATCAAAGGAGGTGGCCAAGCCCCCAGGATACAAGTTCCCACGTCAAACTGACATAAGCACAATGGGATGCACACAAGGTGTATGATTTGCAAAAAAACAAGATACACAAAGATAAAATGCCAAAGACATAAAGAAGAAAGAAAAGAATAAGATGGGTGGATCTAGTTTCGACAAAAATATGCTCACTCTGGGGCCACGAAACTTCATGTCATCCATGGGGTACATGTATCCACAATATTCTCACTCTAGGGCCACGAAACTTCAGGTTGTCCATGGGTGAGTATCTGAAACGGTGAGACACACGACCGGTATGTTCCCACATACGCAAGTGGCTAAGGGAAGTGATGCCTTCATTTGGATCCCATATAACCAGACTAAAGCTATACCTCCTAATAACTTTGATAAGGCACCACACAATAATTATCTTCGAGCTTCATGAGACAAGAAAAAATTCCTATTCTTGGAGCTCATGAAGAAATAAGAAACTTCGAGCTTTATGAGGCAAGCAAAAATTTGTATGCTTGGAACTCATGAACAAACAAGATGGCACCACAGGCATGCAAGGTGTGTAATGCAAGGTGGCCATATAATAGGTATTATAAGTGTAAGGAATGTTCAAAGGGATTTTTCTTAGTTCATGTAAGGTCTCTTAGAAAACATGTGCCTAATGTCTGCAAGAGAGGACAAGTCAAAGAAATATTACACTCCTAGAGGAAATCAAGCCCAATGACACCATCAAGAAAAGGATGCATTGCAAGAAGAAAGAAATCACACCATGAAACATGAATTTGGATGTATACCTCCACTTTAAAGTGGTTGCCAAGTCATATGTTTCTGACTTGAACTACTTCATGAATAAGTATGTCACATGGGAGTCAATCTTAAAGCATGTCTTCCATATCCCAAGCTTGCTCTTACATGTACATGAAAGGTGATCAACTAGTCAAAAGTGACAATGACAAGTGACATACGAGGACAAGGCTATCTAATCCCTTGACCCCACTTAGTGCAAGGAAAGGATGAGCCAAAATGACTGATGGTAAACATGCTTAGAGTGAAAATCAGTATCAATTAGAGGAATTAATTGCTCCAACATAACGAGGAGCACCACACTCCTTAAGATGTTGAATTTTATCACTTAAAGCCTTACATTCATTAGTAGAATGACCTTGAACTATATGATATGCAAAAAATGAACTCTTGTAGTAAATTTTCTTTCATGTTCTTGGACGGAGAGATATTAGACAATCTTGGAGAAGTCTCGTCAAGATACTCTCTTGATCAAAAGTAGAGGATGTTGCTTTGTTTTATGACAAAGATATCTCTTTCTTAGTACAAGGTGTCATATCTACAGAAGATTCTTTAGATTGTGAGATTTTGTACTCTTCTTTAAAGGAAGGTGTAAAATATAACAAACTCGAATCATTAGTGTTTTGTGTGATGACGTTGACATTAAGTGAAGATTTCTTTGTTTTTTCAAGTCTAGCAAAGGATAGTAATCAAGACCACTTGTGTCTATCAGCTCAGGATGCACTAATGTTAAATTTCTCTTAGAGGAATATTTTGTGATAGTATGGATATTAAGTGAAGGCTTGTTTGTTTATTTTGAGGGGCAATAATCAAGACTACTAGTATTTTCTTGTGTGTGAGGCTCTATAGGGATGCAGATACCTTATTCTCGAGCACCACATCCTTTTCCACTATATCCAAGTTGCTTTATAAGCTCATAATCTCTTCCATAAAGTATCTTCAACTCTTTTGGATTCGTTGGTTGCTCATAATTAAGTTCATCAAAAAAAAATTTTGTAATTTGTTGTCTTTTGTTCTAAAGTGGTTGAGGTGGATGTTTTTGAAGGATCTTCCAAAAATTTTGTTGACATTACCACTTTTTCTTTTCCCTTTTCAGACTCTTTGTTTATGATCTTGTATTCTCCCATGAATGTTGGTGTGAAATCTAAGGAACCCCAATCATCTTCTAATAGATTTGTGACTTCTTCAATGCGTTTTTCTTTTTCTTTCTCTTGCATGGGTTCTGCTTGTGTTGTTGGTGTCAGTGTTTTCAAAGGATTCTCTTTAATTTTCTCAAGTTGTAAAACATTGTAAGGCTCATTATCAACATCCAATGTGTACAACTGGATGGAAAGGAGCTTTGTTAAGTCAAGCGGGTAAATTACAGCTCCTCAAAGCTACTCTTCAGAATTTGGCGATTTATGCTTTAAGCCTCTTTAAAATCTCGGCCAAGTTTGTGGATGCCATTGAAAAGATTCAAAAAAGATTTATTTGGTCGGGTGTTGAAGAAAGAAAAAGGTTGCCTTAATAGGGTGGGATCTGGTGTGTAGACCTAAAAAGGCCGGTGGTTTAGGTCTTAGAAAAATCATAATGGTTAACAAGATTCTTCTTGCCAAATAAATTTGGAGGCTATTTTCGTCCTCATGGGAATGTAATGATATCCTGACAAGCAAATATTTGGAGAATAACAGATCTCTTATAATCATGATGGATTCCCATCTTCTACCCAGAGGCTCAACCTGCTGGAATAACCTAATTATTGGTAGAAAAGTTGTTGAAACAGGGGTGGGTTGGAAAATCAGGAGTGGAAACCAAACAAGATTCTGGGAGGATAGATGGTTGTTTAATGAGCCCCTTATCAAAATTGAACCTTTTCGTGGGTGGGCTGAGAATTGTAAAGCTCTATTTGGTTTGTATGTTAAAGATTATTGGAGGAATGGAAAATGGGTGGATCTGTGTCTTGTCAGTCAGGCTCTTGCTCCTGTTCATTCATCCTTGATGGCTATCAGAATTTTCCATGATCAGATGGAAGATAGTATTGTTTGGAAAGATGAACCTTCGGGCAATTATTTTTTCTCATCAGCTTTTGCCAGGCTGTCTTATGCCCAGGATCCTCTTCCCTTCTGGTTGAATGCTTGGTTCAAACACCTAGTACCTAAAGTCAGCATCTTCTTCTGGATCCTTCTTCAAAACAAAGTGCTCACAGTTGACAATCTTTGCAAGCGAGGCTTTCAAATACCCAATAGATGTTATCTTTGCAAGATGGAAGTAGAGTCAATATGTCATTTGTTTCTTCATTGTCCTTTTGTTGCGACGATTTGGGAAAAATTCCTCTGTTATTGGAAATTATCTTGGGTGTTCCCCTTGTCAATTGAAGAGTTCTTCATCCAATGGAAATCCCCTAATCACAATCCAACACTTCAGAAACTGTGGTATTTTTCCTTCCCTCATGTTGCTTGGGGTCTATGGAAAGAACGAAACAATAGAATTTATAGAGATAAAGAATTTTCGATGGTCATTGTGTTTGATAAAATAATTAGATTAATGAAAGAAAATTTCAATGCTATCCCTTGGATGGTTTGTAACACCAAGAAAGTTGCTTGTTCTTCCTATGATCTTATGATTGCTAAGGAATGGAATATTAGTCTTGATATTTCCCATGCTCCTAAGCATGCTAAGAAGGACAGGGAGAGTGTCTGCTGGACTTTTCTGCCTAACGATTGGATTAAACCCAGCTTTGATGGGGTGGCTAAAGGTAATCCTGGGGTGGCAGGATGCGGCAGAGTAATAAGGGATTCTTTTGGAAATTTTCTTGGTGCGATTGCCACACCCCTTGGTTCTCAAACCAATCACTTAGCTGAGGTAGTTGGAGCTTATCATGTTATAAATTTGGCTCATAGTTTGAATTTCAAAAACATTTGGCTTGAAGGGGACTCAAAAAATATTATTGAATGTCTTTTAGGTAGGTACCCCCCCTCGTGGACCATAAAGTCTTGGATTGATGATGCTATTTCGACTTTAGCTAAGTTTGATAATATAAAGGTTTCCCACACCTATAGAGAAGCCAATGTTGTGGCAGACTTTTTTGCGAATGAAGGGGTTAAAAGCAAAGGACAATGCACTTAGCTAAACATTAGTGATTTAGGTGTTAATGTTCGAGCCTTATTGAACTATGATGCATCACATGGGCAAGATGCGTGTCATCTCATTAATGATGATATAATAGGGTAAGTACATCACTATCATTAGATTGTATGGGGTTGAGCTAATTAGCTTATCTTGTAAGCTTGCTCGGCATGCTTTGTGGGCTCATAGGTTTGGTGGGACCATTTTGAGTCAAGATTTCATCTTTGTTTGCTTTATTGTGCTTGCCAAAATGGGAGGAGACAGAAAAATAGTTGAGCCAGATAGCTTTGAGATGCACACAAGAAACTCTAAAGTGTGGAATACAGTTAAAAGTTGGGGTTTACTCCCTTTTTTGGAAAAACTCCATGGGCCTAATCAGGAAGCTACTAAGTATTTTGAGAGGAATTGGGACAATGGGGAAATAACCCTTTTTGGCAGGAAAGTTAATCTCGATGAAAATATCATAGCTGAAGTGACTAGTATGCCCACTGAAGGACAAATTTTTTTTTGGGATAGGATTTTCTCTGATGAAGCGGTGGTCAAATTTTCGAAGAAAGACAAGGAAAAATTGAAACTGGTGAAAGTTTCCAATAGTTACTTTGAGGTCAACACCATCAAATCTCTCTGGAGAAAATTTCTTCACATCATCATGGAGTATATCACCTTGGATGGTCATTTCACTAGGGCCTATGACTATCATTTTACCTTGCTCAATCATTTTCGCTATAAGGTTAGGATTTCTCTTCCCTACTATCTTCTCTGTTCCTTAAGAAAGAGTCTGGAGGACCATAAGAAAAACCAAAAGAGATATCCTATATTACATACTGGTCTGATTAGGTTAATTTTTGAACATTTTCAAAATATGTCGACCCATATTAATTAGGTTTCCTCTTCGAAGTCTGAGGAGGATGATACCAAACCTAGCTGTTCGGAGAATAATCCCAATTTGAGTCCGGTGAGAATGGTCCTGACTCCGCCCTCTATCCAAACTGGCAAGATAACCCAAGTCCATAATCCCCAGTCTGTTAAAGCCTGCCCTACTTCTAAGCCTGGAAGCTCTACTCCTAAAATAAAAAGTGCTAGAAAGAATCTACCTGCCAAAAACCTTGTTTTGTATTTTGAAGATTCTCCTAATTCTGAAGATTCTGGCACTAATAATAATTCTTCCTCTATTGTCCCATTGATGGACAAAGATGTTAGAACTAGGTCCCCTGGAGCCTCTGATCCTGCTAAAAGTTGCTTCAATCTTGATAGGGAATCCTCTGCTGATTTTCTGGGCATAGCAAGGAATAATGCTATGGACCATTTCAAAATGTCGAAATGGGTCTTTCATGAAACTAATGACCTAAAAATAAAAAACTAGGCCCTCCAGAGTAAATTGGAAGAAATGGGAGCTAAGGCTTCTGCATTAAGCAAGAAGGATGTAGAGTGTAAAGATAACATTGCTAGAAAAAAGATCCAGGACAATGCAGGTAAGGACAAAAGGATTGAAATAGACTTGGAAAAAATGAAAAATACTGTGAAGATAATTGTTGAACAGAATAAGAGAATGGCAAGACATAATGCCATCATTATCAACGCTATGACTAAAAATTTGGACAAAGCTCAACAGGGGTCCTTGTTTGTTGATTTGGAAGAGACGAAAGATAAAAACCAGGAAGAGGACATTGGGATTTCCAAGAGAACCAGGGTCAATCTGAAAAGGAAGGCACCCCCCATGCCGCAGATGATCCAAACTTTCAAGAAGGGTGTCCAGGACATGCAGAACCTAGAGGTAGAGACTGAGTCTATTCTGAAGACTCTAGGAACTAGTTGCTGCTGGATTTTTGGTTGGCGGTTCGGCTAGTTTTTTGATTGACCTTCCTAGCCTTTTTTGGCTAACTGCTGCTTTATCTGGTTTTTTCTTTTATTGTAGCCTATTTTTTCCACTAGACTTTTTGTCCTTCTCTTTCTTTTGTTGTAAACTTGGTGGTTTCGGGTCCCTGTAAAACCTATTTTTCCTTTATCAAAAACATCCAATGTGTACACTTTGTTGTTGTATACATAGTTCATTTTTTTATGAAGGGTAGAAGGCACCCCATGCATCTCATGAATCCATGGTCTCCCTAAAAGGATATTGTATGAAAGATCATGAGGCATAATGTGAATAGGAGTTTGAAATGTAACTTTGTCAACTGTAACAGGAAAAGTAATCACTCGAAGTGGTTGTCTTCCCATATTATCAAACCTGCTAATAGATAAAGAGGTAGGTTAAATTTTTTATTTATCCATGCCAAGCCTATCCAAAAGTTTTACACTACACACATTAAGAGTGGAGCCATTGTCTGCGAGGGTTCTTTTTATTCCTTTTCAATTATATTTAGCTATTATCATGAAAGCGACACATTATTTTTGCACTTCCAAAGCCGAGAGATCACTTTGGTGGAAAATAATGTCATCTTTTATTTCTTGAATCAGTGTTGCTATGTCATCTAGTTGTGTATTAGAAGGGATAGGAACTTGTTGCAAGGAACTTTGAATCATGTTATGATAGTGGGGGGAGGCTTGAATAAGGTCCAACAATGATATCTTAGCAGGAGTGTTCTTAAGTTGTTCAACAAGATCATACTCCTTTCCACTTTGTGCAGGAAAACAAGGGGGACCATGTAGGATAGGATTAAGCAATGGAAGGGATGTTGAAGGTGTTTGTCTTGGTTGCAGATTATTTATAGTGTTATATGTATGAGCAACTGTATTTTTATTAGGTGGGTAAAGGATAAGTTCAGGTTTTTTTTGTGTTTGTTTTATGTGTGATGGTGGGTGAAGAATTAGAGGATGCTTAGGATGTCCCATGGGATATGGAGGCCCAATAGTCAAGAGGGATCTAATGGAAACTTTTGCATTCATAACCTCAGCGATATTAGTTTGATGTACTTCTAATAAAGGGAAATATAGTATCATATTTTCACTATAATTCAAGGAAATCACATTACTATTGTTGTCATTTTCTCGCACCATGATATCCTCCCTAGGAGGTGAGTTTTTAAGAGAACTACAAACTACATGTTCTTGACATTCAAGGATTGGTTCTTCCAAAATGACTTCATCACAAGTAGGGGAATGATCAATGGTTGGATTTTCTTGCTTTTCAATGATGGTGTTTCCTTGTTCACTAATGTTTTCTCAAGGGGAAGGGTAAACCCACAAAAGTGGTTTATAATTCTAGTAAGGAAAATTTGGAAAAAATGACCCCATCCAAAAAAAATTGGTTTTTGGGGGTTCGAATGAAATTTTGGTTCGCACGAACCTATCAAACCCCATTTGAGCTAACCCATTTAATGATGGGGCCCACCATTCTCGAAAAAAATCCAAAAGCAAAGGTTTGTGGAAAGGGGGTTCGTTTGAACCCTAGTCCAACTAAACCCCTGGGGGTTCGAGCGAACCCCCCCTAGTTCGTTCGAGCCACCCTTTTCCCTCCTTCTCCCCCTCAGGCACCAAAAATGTCCAAAATTTTGCACTTTGAAGCTTGGGTTGAGGATGAAAATGGAGGAGACTTCATAGACCCAACTAGATGATGGTAGTCCTTAGAACGAGCTATCCAACAAATATAATTTTAATATGTTTGTTTTTATTATGCATTTTTTTTTTACTTTTATTAAACATATTTTTTCACTAAACATCAAGCTCTTTGTTTTGCACATGTGGAAAAATAACATATTATCTAATTTTTTTTTTGAAAAATATGAGTGCACTAGATATTGAAGTCCCTGATCCAACAAAAAAATTTTGAATATCAATACATACAAAAAAGAGTTACATGTTATACGGTCCACCTATGTCTGAATTATAATTGGTTTGACTTTGAAACTTGATTAAGGAAAAAATATTCAATAAAAAACTATGAAACCAATTGGAATAACTAGATATCATAGTTACAAATCTAAATTCAAAAAAAATATAATTTTATCCTTCATGGAAAAAAAGTTGTGTTATACAATGAGTGTCACTCCTTAAAAATGTTTTTTTATGAAAAAAACTAGTTTCCAAAGGAGATGGAAAAAGACGTGCAATCTAATTTCAAAAATTTTGAAAAAAATATATTTAGAATCTAAAGAGAAAATTTCACAAATCACTAGCTTGCATCATCTTCAAATTCCTCATGGTTTAGCCACTATAGGTGCCCGAAAGTGAAGATTTAGTTAGAAAAAATTATTTCAGTGTCTAGTATGGCCAAAAATTGTAAACTAGTATTGTGGGACCACCCGGAAGAGAGGAAATAAAGATCCACATGAATTTAATCAATTGTATTTTCTAACATCAAGGTATCTTCTTCACAACTATGAGAGATACTAGGAGAAGAACAAATGTGATTGTCATGATCATTTATGATTTCATTCTTGTGTTCCCCAATGTCTTACAAAATAGGATAGGTAGGAGAATGATCACAGAGAGGGTTGTTATAGACCTTAACGTTTTGATAATCCAATGTACCAACATATCTTCCTCACTTACGATTTCATCCTCTAAAACATTTATCACAAGAGGGGAAGATGTTGGGAGATGAATATAGGCTAGTTGAAGTTTCAATGGTTTCTTATTGTGTTATGGTATCATCATGATTACTTATGGTTTTTTCTTCTTGTTCATCAATCTTTTGCTGAATAAGAGAGATAGAAGGAGAGAAACAAGTAGGATTCTCAAAAATCTCATTGATTGGTTCTTCTAACATCAAAATATCTTCTTTGCCAATAGGAGATATATTAGGAGAAGAATGAATATGATCGTTAGCAATGTCCAAGGTTGTATTCTCTTTCACTAAAACACTCTCATAGGGAGGGGATATGAACTTTTTCTTCGCATGCTTAGAAAGGTAAGGTACTAACATTGTTTGAAAAAAAATGAAAAGTGCTTTTAACCATCTTATGCAATGCTTTAAGAATGTAAACAATGCATATCCAAAGATGAAAATTACTTTTATCTAATGTATGCAAAACTTTAAGAATGCAAACAATGTATACCCAAAAATGAAAAGCACTTTTATCAAAATTATGCAAAGTTTTATGAATGTAAACATTGTATATGAAAAAGTGAAAAGTATTTTTATCCATATGATGCAAATTTTTAGAAATTTGAACATTTTAAGATTTGATGATGGCTGTAATTGAAATGATTTAAAAAATGAGTACCTTAAATTGATGTTTTTGACCTCGACACATGAAACAAATGTTATCGAAATTTTCCAAACTTATAGTATATGTTACCATGAGGCTTAGCAAGCACATAAATGAGGTTTTTAATGATGTTAAAGGTAGTTTAAAATTTGGACTAGGAATGATTCACCCAAAGGGGCAAATGAGTCCCAATTAGGATTTTTTTCAAAAAAATTAGAAAATTTTAAGTGTTTTTCAATTATTTGAGATGCAAAAATGCAACCTATATGGACTTTCACTAATGCAAAAATTTGAAACCCTAGAATGTCAATTAACTATGCAAATTCTAATGCAATGTAAATGCAAGCAAAATCTAGGATGATGATGCACCCTAAATCCAAATTATTTCTAAATGTAGGTTCACCAAAATGATTAGTTGAAAAATGGATGCTTTGTGGTTTAGGACATAGAACACCAATTTTCTCCAACTAACATTCAAAGAGGCCCTAGAGATCTGAACCATAGATTTTTGGCACCCTAATCCTTTCTAGCACTTCTAGGGTTTTTCACCTAAAAGGAGAAAGTAGAGCCAAAAGTCTAGGTAGGTTCACTCAAATTATGCAATGTATGATGTTATTTAAACTAAATGGAATTATCTAAGTGCAGTTATATGAACTAATTGACTAATTATGTATGAAAAACCTAAGCTTTATGCAATGTTGGAAAACACAATGTGATATGAAAACAATGAACTATGAATGAACAAATGCAAAACAAAAGAGAAAAGGGATGAATCAGAGTGCACTTGGGAAAAGATTGGGGAATCTAGAATATTCTGAATGCTGTCTAAAATTTTAAAAAAATCACCAGTGGGATTCATTCGCCACTGGTGGTGAATCAGTCCTGCTTCTGATGAAAACTGGCGGGAACATGTTTCTGAGTGTCAGGATCCAAAATCTGACAAAATCTAGATTTCCAACCTTAAGGTGGGACTTATTTGCCATTGATGGTGAATAATTCCTCTCCCAAAATTATGAGAAATTAGGGGACATTCTGTAGCACCAGATATGAGGTTGTCTACTTGTTGGGTTGTGAAAGTCAAATCTGTAAAAAACAGACAAAATTTCTTCTCCAAGCTTGAAATAAGATGTAGTTGACTTGAAACAATTTGTTGATTTATTTTCCACTTTTCAACACCTAAATTCTTGTCAAATCTACATACACAAGTCTGCAAACACACATGCAAAAGGGGAAAAATGGTTAAGGGTTAGGTTATAAGGATTTTCCTTGGTCAAATCCCACTTTGGTAATCAAACCCTCAATGAAATAATGCAATGAAGGAGAATGATAAAAAAATAACATGCATATGCTATCAACTTACCAAACCCTTGTTGAAGAAAATATGAAGATATGCCAATGGATACTCTTGAATGTCTAATTGACGCTTGATTCAATGATACAAAGTGTTTGAATGCTTGAATGGATGTGTGAATAAGTGAACTTGATGAATAGGGTTTAAAATGAGAAGAAAAAAACTTATTCATACACACTTGTGCCTTAGTAACCTGATGATACCTCATCACAAGCCGACATCAAGTAATTTTGAATAAAAACTCGTAAGGAAATTTGAAATATTTTGAATTTGGAGCCAAGAGGGACTCATTCACCACACATGGCGAATGGGTCCCACCTTGGACTTGAAAGTGGGTGTCAGGAATTAAGTCACATTTAATGTTTTTTGTTAGGTTTACATTCAAAAATACACTTAATTAAGCCTTATAAGGGCATAAACGGGTCGAAAAAAGCATAAGAAAGGAGTAAATAGTGAAATTATGCCTAGAAAAGCTTGAAATATTGTCACAAGACTTTACAACACTTCAAAATAGAACTTAATAAGGGATGAAAAGGTGATTTTTAGGTGAATTGTAATGAATAGATTCTATAAAAGTGGAAATATTTTACAACACTTCACAACACCTTCACAACACGTCACCATTTGAATTTTAAGGACCAAAGTGTGCATGTTCAAACCATATTACATCAATAAATCAAAGAAAAATAGACTAAAAATTGTGAAGAAAGGCCTAAAAGACCATGACAATGGCAAGGGGGCATTTTTCTATGGTGCAAGATCTCAATCCAATGAAGAAAGAGGAAAGATACTTGACAACAGGGTATCGTAGGGTATGATTTTAGATTACAAGAGGGGTTCACCACCAAGTAAGAAATTGGAAAGACAAATGCAATGCAAGTTGAAATGCAAGATGAAATGTGAAACCCTAGTTCAATGTAAAGTAACACTAAACGACCTAGAAATGCATATAAAATAGAATAAAAAGTTGTGAAATAGAATATGTCCACCTGGTAATCTAAAGGTAACTGGAAGGAACTTTGAAATGTTGGAAATTCTAACTTTTTGACCTAGTGGTACTCATTCACCATTCTAGGTGAATTAGTCCTAGATCTGGATTTCTACATAGGAATAGGTTTTGGGAAAATGGGTATCTGAATCTACAAAAATCTCCAGAAAACACCTACAAGGAGACACATTCACCACTTGTCGTGAATTAGTCCTATTCTACTTTTTTGAGAATTCAAAGTCTAAATCTATGCTTCTTAGTCTACTCAATCTGATTCTCCAGGTTTTCAGATCTGAAACACTAATTTCAAGGTTGTAGGTGACTTTTTGGTGAAGATTATTGTGGCAAAAAAAAGGTACGCCTTTTCTTTGCTTGATTTGGAAATAATTAATGATAAATTGGACTTGATATCACCTTGTTCTAGTGTTGTGATGAGTAAATTGCACATCCACATTAGGTTTTGGGCCCTTCTAAGCTAAATAAACTTAACTTTTCCCTAATTTAATGTCGTAAAGTGTATTAATTGACACCTTCACATTAAATTTAGGAGTCTTGAAAATTAAGTGGACCTAATCTAGTGATGCAATGTGTTCTACACATTCATATTGGATTTAGGGCCCTTTTTAGTTAAATAGACTTATTTTTTCCTTAATTTAGTGTTGTAAAGTGTATTTATTTACACTTTCACATTGGATTTTTTTCCCTATTGCATTTATGACCTTTATATCATCTTTAATAGGTGCCTAAGACTCTATATTGTGCATCCCAAGGCATATTTCAATAAAAAAACCCAAAAAAATCAATAAATAAGCTTAATTTACGCAATCCCCGACACTTTAGCAATCAAAATAGGCCTTGTGGAACCCATTCGCCACTTTGGGAAAATGAGTCCTATCTAGGTGGGACCCATTTGCTGCAGATGGCAAATGAGTCCCATTTGGCCTATTTTAAAGGTTTTGAGTGAGATAAATTGGGTTTTAAGTTCAAATTTTGTGTATGTCGACCTTTGGGATCTAATACACGAAATATTAGATATATTTCCTATATAAGTGAGCTTTCAAATCAATATTTCATTAAGCCTACATGATATAAATTCAAGCCCTCAAGAGCTAAGTATTACAAGACTTCACAAGATCATCAATAGAGCATTCAAGACCATTTTTAAGGCATTCAAGAATATAATTCTTCATCAATTGTTGTAGCAATTCAAGATCCATCATCATGTCAAAGGTTATCAAGAATCAAGCATGTTATTGAGCTAGTGTTGTGATGTAGCATTAAAGATCCAAGATTAAGCATTATTCTACTCCTATTGTCAAGATCAAGATCTACATCCTTCATGACCATTTCATGTTGAGTTGCAAATTTACAAGACATCATTTACAAGGAATCATTCAAGGTATTATTGTCCATGATTCATGTTCTTTAGTTCATGTTTCATGCCTTCATTTCATTGTCTCATCATTTGGTTTAATTACCTACAAGGGGTTTGACTAAGGCAAACGCCCATTCCCTAACAATTAATACTTTTTTTTCTCTTTCTCTCTCTCTTTGTGTAATTGCAGATTTAGGTGTTTTTAATACTTGAAGGATCATTGAAGATTAGGTTCCAAGCTTGAAGAAAGTTTTTGGAGTTGTCTCTCCATTTGCAAGGTCGTAATCTTCACCAAAAATTCATCTACAACCCCAAAATTATATTTTCAAATTCGGAAACAAAGATGAATAGAAAGAGCAAACATTGAAGACCAAATTCATATTTTGAAGTTTTAGAAATCCCTAACTAGACTCATTCACCCGAATTGGTGAATGAGTCCCAATTTAGGTCAATTTTGAGACTTATAGTTTCAGATATCATTTTTCCAGAAACATGTTCCTATGTAGAAGCCCAGATCTGGGACTAATTCACCTAGATTGGCGAATGAGTCCCAATAGACCAAAATTTCAATATTTTCAGCATTTCAAACCTCCTTCCAATCATCCCTAGATTTCTAGGTGCACACATTTCATCTTGCAACTTGTTATTCTATTTTTCATGCATTTTGAGGTCATTTAGTGAAGCATTGCATCAAACTAGGTTTAAACATTTTATATTGCATTGCATTTGACTTTCCAAGTCTTAACTTGGTGGTGAACCCCTCATTAGTTTACAATCAACCCATAGGACAACCCTATTGCAAGATCTCTTTCTCCTTTGCATTGAGATCTCTAGAGTTATCCTTGAGTGAAATAGCTTGAAAGTGGGTGTGCTCTAGGTCCTAAGCCATACGATAGCATCCCATCCCCATCACCCATTTTTAGAGGTTCCATTTTGGTGAACCTGCATTTAGAACATCATAATTCTGATTTGGAGTGAATCATCATCCTAGATCTTGCTTACATTAGCTTTGCATTAGGCTTTGCATTGATTAATTGGCATTCTAGGGTTTCAAATCTTTTCATTAGTGAAAGTGCATATAGGTTGCATTTTTTCATCTCAAATAAATGAAAAACATCTAAAAACTACATTTTCATTTAGGTTATAGGTCATACAAAATAAAAAGTATAAAAAGTCACTTAAAAATTTCTAAATTTTTTGAATAAAACCTAACTGGAACTCATTCGCCCCTCTGGGAAAATTAGTCCTAGTCCAAATTTTAAACAACCTTTAACAACATTAAGAACCTCATTTATGTGCTTCCTAAGCTTGCTAGTAACATATACTATAAGTCTGGAAAGTCTTAGTAACATTTTTTTTATGCATCTAGGTCAAAAACATCAATTTAGGGTACTCATTTTTTAAATCATTTCAATTACAAGCATCATTAAATCTGAAAATTTTCACATTTCTAAAACTTTTCATCATATGGATAAAAGTACTTTTCCCTTTTGCATATACAATGTTTACATTCATAAAACTTTGCATAAGTTTGATAAAAGTGCTTTTCATTTTTGGATATACATTGTTTGCATTCTTAAAGTTTTGCATACATTGGATAAAAGTAATTTTCATCTTTTGATATATGCATTGTTTACATTCTTAAAGCATTGAATAAGATGGTTAAAAGTGATTTTAGTTTTTTTTCAAACAATGTTAGTAACTTAACTTTCTAGGCATGCTAAGAAAAATTTCATATCCCCTCCCTATGAGAGTGTTTTAGTGAAAGAGAATACAACCTTGGACATTCCTAACAATCATATTCGTTCTTCTCCTAATATCTCTCCTATTGGTGAAGAAGATATTTTGGTGTTAGAAGATCCAATCAATGAGAGTTTTGAGAATCCTAGTTGTTTCTCTCCTTCTACCTCTCTTTTTAGGAAAGACATTGATGAACAAGAAGAAAAAACCATAGGTAATCATGATGATAACATAACACAACAAGAAACCATTGAAACTTTAACTATCCTATATTCATCTCCCAATATCTTCCCCTCTTGTGATAATGTTTTATAAGATGAAAGCTTAAGTGAGGAAGATATGTTGGTGTTGGATGATCAAACCCTTAAGGTTTATAACAACTCTCTCTATGATCATTATCCTGTGTATCCTATTTTGTAAGAAATTAGGGAACAAAGGAATGAAATCATAAATGATCACAACAATCACATTTGTTCTTCTCCTTGTATCTATCCTAGTTGTGAAGAAGATACTTTGATGTTAGAAAATACAATTGATGAAAGTCATGGGAATATTGATTTCCTCTCTTCCCCTAGAGAAAATATTAATGAACAAGGAAACACCATCATTAACAAGCTAGAAAATCCAACCATTTATCATTCCCCTACTTGCAATGAAGTCATTTTGGAAGAACCAATCCTTGAATGTCAAGAATATTCAATTTTTAGTTCTAAAAACTCTCCTCCTAGGTAAGATATCATGGTGCAAGAAAATGATAACAATAGTAATGTGACTTCCTTGAATTACAGTGAAAAGAT
Source organism: Sequoia sempervirens (assembly GCA_007258455.2). Taxonomy (NCBI): domain Eukaryota; kingdom Viridiplantae; phylum Streptophyta; class Pinopsida; order Cupressales; family Cupressaceae; genus Sequoia; species Sequoia sempervirens. The sequence goes on from VDFB02109042.1 coordinate 39,840,391, forward strand.
GATACTAGATTGCCCCTTATTAGAAGTACATCAAACTGAGACTACCGAGGTTATGAATGCACAAGTTTCCATTAGATCCTCCTTGATTAATGGACCTCCTACATATCTCGTGGGATATCCTAAGAATCCTCTAATTCTTTACCCCACCTCACAACAACCGCAAACTCAAAATAAACCCGAACTTATCCTTTACCCACCTGAAAATAATACCATTGCTCATACATATAACACTAGAAACAATACGCAACCAAGAAAAAAAAGTTCAACATCCCTTCCATTTCCTAATCCTATCCTACCTAGTCTCCCATATTTTCCTACACAAAGTGGAAATGAGTATGATCTTGTTGAACAACTTAAGAACACTCATGCTAAGATATCATTCTGGGACCTTATTCAATCCTCCCCCCACTATCATAACATGATTCAAAGTGCCTTGCACCAAGTTCCTGTCCCTTCTAATGTGAAATAAAATGACATATCAGCTTTGATTCAATAAATAAAAGATGATTTTTTTTCCACCAAAGTAAGCTCCCTGCTTTGGAAGTTGAAAAACAATGTGATGCTTTCATGATACTAGCTAAATATAATCAAACAGGAATAAAAGGAACCCTCATCAACAATGGCTCTACTCTTAATGTGTGTAGTGTACAACTTTTGGATAGGATTGGCGTGGATAAATAAAAAATTCAACCCGCCTCTTTATCTTTTAGTGGGTTTGATAATGTGGGAAGACAACCACTTGGAGTGATTACTTTGCTGGTGAAGGGGCACCCACAAGTCTTCATGCCTCCAAGGGGTCAAAAAATGGATTTTTATCTTTATTTTGATGTTTTCCATGTAATAAGTTCTTCAGGGACCATTTCATGTGTGTTGGATTCAGTTTGAGTCATTATGGAGTCTCTAGGTGCAAGGTTAAGTAAAAATGTAAATGTTGCCAACATTGTCAAGCAATTTTGCAACTTTTTGCAAACAAAAATGTAATTGAGGATTTTTCAATCCAAATAACCAAAATATGGTTGGAGGAAATTGAAATATGTTGGTACATGCATAAAATTCCTTGTAATCTCGAATCCCAAGGTTGGGAAGGATAGGAAGGAGATTGGAATGAAAATTAGAATCAATTTCAGGAGCTAAATTTCTATGTTTTTCCTGTAACAATCCTATTCTTTCACATGGTACGAATTCCTATTTTCTTTTTGTTTGGTTCAATTTTGTGTTGATTTGCAAAAGTTATAAGCATTTTGGTGAAAACCATTTTGAACCCTGCCTAAGGTTTCAACTTGAAAAAAATGTCATAACTCAAGTTCCCTCCATGGGAAAATGCTACAAATTGGCAAAAAATTGTGTTGTGGTACTTTCGATCACCCTACAAGATTTGGGCTCATTATTTTCATGTGGGAAAAATATCTTTTCACCAATTCACTTTCCCACATTCTCAAAATAGTCATAAACATCCCTTAAATGGTCACTATCCATTGAAACCCTCATTTAATCTCATGTATTTGGGTTGGATGAATGTTGTGATATGGTGGAGAGGCCTACCATGGTATGGAAATAGTTAGGACTTTCATTTTTGTGTAGTTCAATCATTTTTTTATGCCAAAACCTCATGGTTGTCATGCCTAGCTACCAATTAGGCCTAGTTAAGGAATAAGAAAATCAAAATTTGAAGCCTTCCTTACAAAGTGACCCCACATGGTTTTGAGATATGTTCAATAATGGACAAATGGGTATCTGAATCAAGTTTTCTTTCTTAGAGACCAGTTCTAATTAAGAAGTTATGCCAAAAAATGCATTTTTGAAAGGCTACTAGCAAAATGAAGGTAAATGAAGGAAAACCCACCAATTGATGTTTAAAGGCTTGAAAGAGTGATTGTTTGGTTGGGTTAGGTTGTTGATTACCCATTATCTGCATCAAATTAGTATCAGACCTCGAAGTTCTAGGCACGATAAGTTTTAGAAGTTTGTGTATTATCTTTTACAGGTTGAAGAAAAGAGTCTGGGTACCAAAAGACTAGGCCAAGTGAAAAGAAAGAGGCCTAAGATGACGTATCACACAAAAAAGAAGCAACATTGATAAGAAGAAAGGTGAAAAATACTTTCTTAAGAAAGAAGAATGGAAATGTTGAGAGATTTGTCTGTGGAAACTTGCAAAGTAAGGAGTTACCAAGCAAGAAATAAGTGATGAGAAAATAGAGAAGTTACATTACAAACTCCTATTCACGTTATGCCTCATGATCTTTCATACAATCTCTTTTTAAGAAGACCATGGATTCATGAGATACATGTGGTGCCTTCTACCCTTCATCGTAAAATGAAGTATGTCTACAACAACAAAGTGTACAAATTGGATGATAATAATGAGCCTTACAGTGTTTTACAACTTGAGAAAAACAAGGGGAATCCTTTGAAAACATTGACACTAACAACACAAGTAGAACCCGTGTAAGAGAAAGACAAAGAAAAAACATTGAAGAAGTCATGAAGCTATTAGAAGATAATTGGGGCTCCTTAGATTTCACACCAACATTCATGGGAGAATACAAGAGGTATGTGTAGGATGATCATAGAAAAAATAGGCCATTAAGTGGCAAAAAATTTAGAAAAATCAAAGTTAGGCAAATTGACGTAAAAATTTGCATAATTTATCTAGATTATTTCAAAAATATGTAAGAGTACAATTAGTAGCAAATTGAATGTAGTTTCTAAACTACTAGGTTTATTTACAAAAAAAATAATTTATTTGGTGAAAAGTTGAAATTTCAATGTAGCAGTACTTAAATTTCAGGAAAAAAATAAGAAGTGGGTGTTTGTCTAACCACCCTAACCACTGTAAAATGATAATATTATTTTATGATATTTTAGATATATAAGTAAAAGACTCATGTATAGATGTGATGCATATTTTTTTGTAATTTTTTTCCAAGTAAATAATTAATTATGATTTTTTTATTACAATTTTTTAAAAATATAAAAAACTCATATGTCTGATCACCTTAACTTGGTCAAAAATTCATGATTTTTTTTTAATACTATAGTATGTGAAGCATAGAATGTGATGCATGTTTCATATTCAAAAAATGTGATACCGTTTGAAAGCTATAGATTTTTTCTAATCAGCCCATCAATCAGGACTTTAGTCGTAATTCAAACATAAAATGAATAATAATAATTTATTAAATTCAAAGTAAAGCATAATTTATATTGGTGAAAAACTGAGAATCTCCTTTAAAAACTATTTTTGTTTCATTAATTTTGGGTAAAAAAAAAGTCATGAGCCACATACCCATCATATCACCACTTTTTGGCCCATCATGATCCTGCACATACCCCAAGATCATAAACAAAGATTCTAAAGAGGGAAAAGAAAAAATAGTAATGTCAACACAAAATTTGGAACACCCTTCAAAAGCATCCACCTCAACCACTTTAGAAAATGAAATAAATTATACAACAAACTTTGATGACCTTAATTATGAGCAACCACCAAATCTAAAAGAGATGAAGAATCCTTATTGAAAAGGTTATGAAATGATGAAACAACTTGGTTATAGTGGAAAAGGATGTGATGCTAGAGAACAAATTATTTGTGTGCCTATAGAGCCTCACACACAAGAAAATACTTCTGGTCTTGGTTATTGTCCTTTGATAGAAATCAACCCATCAAACAAGCCTTCAATTAATATCAACACTCTTACAAAAGATTCATGTAAGCCAACTTTAACATTAGTGCAGCCTGAACTGATAGACACTAGTGATCTTGATTTTTATCCTTTGCGAGAAATGAAACAAACAAATAAATCTTCTCTTAATGTCAATATCGTCATGCAAAGCACTGATGATTTGAATTATCCAGATGTTACACCCTCCTATAAAGGAGAGAACAAAATATCACAATCTAAAAACTCTTGTGTAAGTATGACATCTTGTACAAAGCAAGAGATATCATTCTTACAAAATAAAGGAACATCTTCTACCGTTGATCAAGAGGGTATCTTGTCAAGAATCCTCCAAGATCATTTGATATCCCTCCCTCCAAGAACATGAAAGAAATTTTATTACAAACATTCATTTTGTGCATATCATAGAGTTCATGGTCATTCTACTACTAAATGTAAGGCTTTGAGTAACAAAATTCAATATCTTAAGGACTGTGGTGCTCTCCTTTAGGTTGAAGCATCTAGTTCCTCTTTTTATTTTAGCTCATCGCTTTCCTACACTAAGTGGGGGTAAGGGGTTAGATAGCCTTGTCCTCATATGTCACTTGTCGTTGTCTCTTTTGGCTAGTTGACCGCCTTTCATGTATATATAAGAGTAATCTTGGGATGTGGATAACATGCCTTAAGTTGGATCACATGTGGCATACTTATTCATGATGTAGCTCAATTTGGAAACATATGACTTGGCATACGGCTTTCCGAATAACCTCTCACATATTCTTCTAATTTAAAGCAATTTTTCACAAAAATGGTGTTAGAAACTGCTTTAAAGTGGGGGCATACATTGACACTCATGTTTTACTACATGTTTTTCTTTCTTCTTGCAATGTGTACTTTTCTTGGTGGTGTCATTAGGCTTGATTTCCTTCAAGAGTGTGATATTTATTTGACGTGTCCTCTCTTGGAGACATTAGGCATGGTGCTCCATAAGAAGACACCTTGAATGAAATAAGCAAAATCCCTTTGAATATTCCTTGCACTATTTTGTATAATTTATAACAATTATTATATGGCCACCTTGCATAACACACTTTGCATGCCTATAGAGCCATTTTTTTTTTTCATGAGTCCCAAGCATACAAAGTTTTTCTTTCCTCATGAAGCTTGATGTTCATTGTTTGTTCATGAGCTCCAAGAATACAAAGTTTTGCTTGTCTCATGAAGCTTGAAGATCATTATTGCATCATACCTTATCAAAGTTATCAAGCGGTATAGCTTTGGTCTAGTTGTATGGGAGCCAAATGAAGGAATGACTTTCCTTAGCCACTCGCGTATGTGAGCACATACCGGTTGTGTGTATCACCCTTTTGGATACTCACCCAATGGGAGACCTAAAGTTCTATGGCCCCAAAGTGAGCATATTGCGGATACTCACCCCACGGACGACCTAAAGTTTCGTGGCCCCAAAGTGAGCACATTATTTTAAAATCTAGATACACCCATCTTATTCTTTTCTTTCTTCTTTATTTCATTGGAATTGTATGTTTGTGTATCTTTCTATGCTACAAATCATCCACCTTGTGTGCATCCCTTTGTGCTTATATTGGTTTGATGTAGGATCTTGTATCCTGGGGGCTTGGCCACCTCCTTTGATCTTTGTCATCCTTTGCCATCCACATCGGTATACTAGGACCCCTCTTGAATGTCTACTTTAGTGTGAGTTTGCAACAAGTTCATCCTCTCACTAAAGTGGGTACTAAATGCGGCAATGAAAAAAGTACACTGTTTCCTTGATTTTGGAATAATTAATGATAAATTGGACTTGATATCACCTTGATCTAGTGTTGTGACAAGTTTTACACATCCACATTAGGTTTTGGGCCCTTCTAAGCTAAATGAACTTAACCTCTCCCTAATTTAATGTTGTAAAGTGTATTTATTGACACCTTCACATTAAATTTAGAAGGCTTGTAAATTAAGTGCACGTAATCTAGTGATGCAATGTTTTCTACACATTCACATTCGATTTAGGGCCCTTTTTAGTTAAATAGACCTATTTTTTCCTTAATTTAATGTTGTAAAGTGTATTTATTTACACTTTCACATTGTATTTTGGGCCCTATTGCATTTATGACCTCTATATCATCATTAATAAGCCCCTAACACGCTATATTGTTCATCCCAAGGAATATTTCAATCAAAAACTCAGAAAAATCAATAAATAAGCTTAATTTACACACTCCTCAACACTTTAGAAATCAAAATAGGCCCTGTGGGGCACATTCACCACTTTTGGTGAATGACTCCCATCCAGGTGGGACCCATTTTCTACAGATGGAAAATGAGTCCCATTCCTATTTTAAAGGTTTTGAGCAGGAAAAATTGGGTTTCAAGTTCAAATTTTATGTATGTCTACCTTTGGTATCTAATACACATGATATTAGATGGATTGCCTATATAAATGATCTTTCAAATCATTATTTCGTCAAGCCTATAGGATATCAAGTCAAACCCTCAAGAGCTAAGCATTCCAAGACTTCACAAGATCATCAAGAGAGCATTCAAGATCATTTTTAAGGAATTCAAGAGCATAATTCTTCATCATTTTTTGTAGAAATTCAAGATCTATCATCATGTCAAAGGTTACCAAGAATAAAGTGTGTTATTGAGCTAGTGTTGTGATGTAGGATTAAAGATTCAAGACTAAGCAGTGTTCCACTCCTATTGTCAAGATCAAGATCTACATCATTCATGGTCATTTCATGTTGAGTTGAAAATTTATAAGACATCATTTAAAAGGAATCATTCAAGGTATTACCATCCATGATTCATGTTCTTCGTTTCATGTTTCATGCCTTCATTTCATTGTCTCATCATTTGGTTTAATTACCTACAAGGGGTTTGGCCAAGGAAAATCCCCATTCTCTAACAATCAACACTTTTTCTTTCTCTTTGTGTAATTCTAGATCTAGGTGCTTTGAAGACTTGAAGGATCATTGAAGATTATGTAACAACCATGGAGAAATTTGTTGGATTTGTTTCCCCATTTGCAAGGTCATAATATTCACCAAAATGTCATCTACAGCCCCAAAATCAAAGTTTCAGATCCACAAACAATGAGGAACAAAAATAATAGACGTTGAAGACTAGATTCAGATCTTGAAGTTTTAGAAATCCCTAATTGGACTCATTCACCTAGATTGGCGAATGAGTCCCAGTTTAGTTCAATTTTGAGACTTTTGCAATTTTGGATACCCCTTTTCTAGAAACCTGTTCCTATTTAGAAACCTAGATCTCCATGATTGATTTTCCCAAATTGGCGAATTAGTTCCAACAGACCAAAAATTTAGGATTTTTAGCATTTCAGACCTCCTTCTAGTCAACTCCAAATTTCCAAGTGGACACATTTCATCTTGCAACTTGTTATTCTATTTTTCATGTATTTCTAGGTCATTTAGTGAAGCATTACATCAAACTAGGTTTAAATTTTTTATCTTGCATTGCATTTGTCTTTCCAAGTCTTAACTTGATGGTGAACCCCTCATTAGTTTACAATCAACCCATAGGACATCCCTATTGCAAGATCTCTTTCTCCTTTGCATTGTGATCTCTAGGGTTATCCTTGAATGTAATAACTTGAAAGTGGGTGTGCTCTAGGTCCTAAGCCATACGATAGCATCCCATCCCTATCACCTATTTTTAGAAGTTCCAATTACAACCTTGAAAATGAGGAAACAACTCCAAAAAAATTATCCAAGCTTGTAACCTAATCTTCAATGATCTTCAAGTCTTCAAAGTACCTAGATTTGCAATCACACAAAGGAGGAGAAAAACTTGTTGATTGTTAGTGAATGGGGGTTTTCCTTGGTCAAACCCCTTATAGGTGATTAAACCAAATGATGATACAATGAAATGAAGGAATGAAACATGAAACAAATAACATGAATCGTGGACAATAATACCTTGAATGATGCCTTGTAAATCTGTAACTCAACATGAAATGGCCATGAAGGATGTCGATCTTGATCTTGACAATAGGTGTATAACAATGCTTGACCTTGGATCTTTAATACTACATCACAACACTAGCTCAATAACATACTTGATGCTTGATATGCTTGAAATTATGATGGATCTTGAATTATTGCAACAATTGATGAAGAATTGTACCCTTGAATTCTTTAGAAATGATCTTGAATGCTCTCTTAATAATCTTGTCATGTCTTGAAATGCTTAATCCTTACTTGCTTGACTTGATATCATGAACGCTTATGTTAAATAATGATTTGAAATCTCATTTATATATAGGAAATGCACTCAAATGACTATTTATTTGATCCCAAAGGATGAAATAGAAGAAATTTGAACTTAAAACATATTTTTCTTGCCTAAAAGGGTACGTGCATGATCATCATGGAAAAAATAGGCCTTTAAGTGGTAAAAAATTTAGAAAAAATCAGAGTTAGGAAAGTTGACGTAAAAATTTGAATAAGTTATCTATATTATTTCAAAAATATGTAACAATAGAATCTGTAGAAAATTGAATGTAGTTTCTTAACTGCTAGGTTTTTTTTTTTTTAAATCTATTTGGTGAAAATTTGAAATTTCAATGTAGTGATACTTAAATTTTAGGGAAAAAAAAAGAAGTAGGTGTTTATCTAACCACCCTAAGCACAATAAAATGATAATATTTTATACAAGATTTTTAGATATAAGTAGAGGACTCATTTCTGAATGTAATTGCATATTTTGTATTTTTTCCAGTAAAAGAAATAATTATGAATTTTTATTACAACTTTTAAAATATAAAAGCTGACGTAATAGGCCACCTTAACTGGTCAAAGGCTTCATGAAATTCAATTTTAATCCTATAGTATGTGAGCATAAAATTTGTATGTTCGATTCAAAAATGTGATGCCGTTTCAAAGCTATGGATTTTTCAATCCAACCTATGTCCGGGACTTTGGTCATAATTCAAATAGAAAATGAATAATAATTTTATTTATTAAATTCAAAGTAAAGCATAATTTATTGGTGGAAAGCTGAGAATCTCCTTTAAAAACCCTTTTCGTTTCATTAATTTTGGGTAAAAAAAAAGGTCGTCAGCCACATACCCTACACATACCCATCATATCGCCACTTTTTGGCTCATCATGATCCTGCACATACCCAAAACCTAAAAGATAGGCCAAATGGGACTCATTCACCCAAAGTGGCGAATGGGTCCCATAGGGCCTATTTTTACTGCTAAATTGTCGAGGAGTGTGTAAATTATGTTTATATGTTGATATTGTCAGGTTTTTGATCGACATATGCCTTGGAATGCACAATATGGGGTCATAGGGGCCTATTAATGATGATATTAAGGTCATGCACAATATGGGGTCATAGAGGCCTATTAATGATGATATGAAGGTCATAAATGCAATAGAGCCCAAAATCCAACGTGAAATTGTAAATAAATACACTTTACAACACTAAATTAAGGTCAAAATATGTCTATTTAGCTAAAAAGGGCCCTAAACCCAATGTGAATGTGTAGAATAAATTACAAAACTAGATTAGGTCCACTTAATTTATAAGCCTCCTAAATTTAATGTGAGGGTGTGAATAAATACACTTTACAACATTAAATAAGGGAAAAGTTAAGTTTATTTAGCTTAGAAGGGCCCAAAACCTAATGTAGATGTGTAAAACTCATCACAACACTAGATTAAGGCGATATCAAGTCTAATTTATCACTAATTATTCACAAATCAAGCAAGGAAAAGGTGTAATTTTATGTTGCCACACTATTATAGTAAGTAGGAGTCACCAACATTGCAAGTTGTAGCTTTCATCGCCATTTATGCATGAGAAAGGAGTCACAAGTTTCAAAGTGAAATCGCTATAAAGGAGAATCTTCAAATAGAAAAATTGGGATTGGTAAATGTAAAAGCATATGTGGTATAAATTAAGGGGGATTTTGGCATATATAATTTCTCCCACTAAGAATCATTAAATGAGAAAGGAAAAATTAAGAGAGTATGTGGTGAGGTCTAGTGGCATAGGCCTAATATGACAATAGGCTCACCTTCTCTCTCTCCTTGTTAACTATAGAAATTACCCAAATATTTCTATCTCTACTTAAGAGATTATGTGGAAACTTTGGTCATGATATTGCACCCTACACCACACTAAGCTACAACTGCAAGGTCTTAATCTAGGTTTACATAGGGCTATCTAGGGAATCCTCTAAATATTAGCAGGGTGCATGAGGCACAACTGTGAACATTAACCCATCACAAGTGTGGGTCGAAAACTTTTAGCGGGAAATATTAGACCAACCATGCACCTCTTGTATTGGAATCACCCAGACATCAAGGCTTTTCTAGACACAATGTGGTTAGATTAGGGTATATAACTTTTATTCTCTCCCTTTGTATAACCCACCAGTAATTCATGGTTCAGGTCATCCTCTGTGGTGATGAAATCCCTAGGTAGGCCTCTTAAAGGGAAGGACAAGCTAGGTTTTTTTGATCCCCAAGATCTTACGAGACACAAGGGTAAAGAATACACACAAGCTAGCGAGCCCTAGCTTCTAATATAAAAAAATGAGGAGGTCCAAGATTTATGATCCCTAAGATTACACTAGGCACAAGGGGAGAGCATACATCTATGCAACCTTCCAAACACGAAAAACAAAAGTTAATTAACCCACTAATCTAACTTTAGTGCCTAATTTAGTGGGATATCAAAAATATTTGACTAACGTCCTACAAAACCACAAATTAGTAGTTTAGATATTGTTTCTTGGGCTAGTTGAAGAAGCTACACCACTTGTTAGTCCAATATTTAGCTAAAATTTTTAAAATTTTAAAACTAAACAAAAGTGAAAATTGATAGAGAAATGAATGCAAGCACAACATTATAGAAAATTAAAAAAAGTAACTGTCAAGGGCGCAACTCTACAAAATAGAGGTGCATGAAGTCAATACATAAGAATTGATAGTCTTTGGGCAGGCAAAAAGAGTTATTACGGAAGCACAAAATAGAAGGGAAACATGTTTGCATAGAAGCGTAGTAGTCTACACAAAACTGCACTTGCATAGAGTGTAAAAATCTACAAAACTTGGTTAGATAAAAACAATAATTGTTTAATAAAATGTGATAAAACTGGTTAGGGGTAAGTGCACCAAGTTGGGACACAAAAATGGCTCTTAAGATGCCACTTTTAAAAAAAAAAAAAATCAGAAAATTCTAATGTTCAGAAGAAAATGAAGATAGTTATGCTCAAAATTTGAAGATGTAACAAGAACAAGAGTTGTAGTGCTTTGAATCTAATTTCTAAACTACTTTTTTTTTTTGAAAATAATGAAGATTAGGGGTTTGAAAAAGGGGGACCACAAATAGTGGTCATGTTATTATAAAAAAATTAGCATAGTGTTTGTTGTGGCCTCCCTAAAATGTTAACTATTTTTTAGAATTCTAAAAATCCAAACGGTGAGAAATTAGCTAACACCATATGT
>VDFB02109042.1:39851577-39901894 GCA_007258455.2 Sequoia sempervirens
TTTCAATCCCCTCCAATTCAACTTTTGATCTGTAACCTACACACAAGAAAGAGGGAAAATGGTTGTGTTGTACAAAGTTTTACTTGATTCAAACCTCATTTTGTTATTTCTACCTCCACAATGGCTATGATGATGTAAAAGAGAGCTTAACCTTGGTTGAGTAGAGGCTAGATAATAAAAAAAGTGATAAATTGAAAATTGTTGCAACTCACCACTCAGATTGTCATTCCTTGATGGACTAAAGTCATTTTACTCATCACCTTCAAGGAGAAATTGATTTATTTGAGGTCCTGCAAGTGTTATTATTTATAAAACAAATAAACATGAAACATAAAAAAACTTACATGAAAACATGATGCATGATATAAACAATTTTCCTATAATTCTTCTCCCAATTGCTCAATTTCTCAATTCAAAATGATAAGGATGCTTCTCAAAATTGCTAGCTCTTATATTAGGTGTGCTTAGGATTTCAAATGGTGAAAAATACTTGTATTTATATGCAATTATTTAGTTTCCTAATAATTAATTATTAATGGTCAGTAAATGACTTTGGATTTGTAAATGTTAAAATGTAGACACTGACATATTTGAATTGGGGCCAAAATAGGATAGAAAAGGGCATTGGGCACCCTAGTCTAGACCTATTTTGGGGCTTTAAGCATCAGTAAATAAATATTAACTCAATCCCAATTCAAATTCTAGTTTTCCAAATATTATTATAAAATGGGAAAATTAAACACATAATTGGGTCCAGGTACATGGTTGGGAGCTAAACCTAGTGTTAAATTGTCAAGGGTGACAATTTACGATGTTGCAATACATTAATTTGGAAGGTCGATTAAGTTGGTTCTTTATTATCATTTTTCCATGGTATTACCATCTCTTTTCCTTTCTATTTACTCCACTATTTGGAAAAGGCCATTATGGAATATGAAAAGGTTCCTAGGGTTATACCCCTTCACTATGGTCTTATTAGATAATTTTGGTGAATTATGTAATGTCAATTATGCATCCCAACTCCAAGGAATTAATATATATCTCAACCTCAAACCCTCATAACCTCATTTTTTCTACTAGTAGGGAGGATTCCAGTTGTGGAAATGATTCAAATTTCAATCTTGCTCTTTACCCCGCTATTTCTTCTTCTCCAAGCCTAGAGCTACCTATGAATCTGGATTTGAAAGGCATTGGTTTCCATCTTGGTTTGGTTTATGTCTTTGAATGCTAAGGCCAAGGAATCCCCTGAAGCTAATTTTGACCATTGTATCCTCCACTTCTTGGACTATTTTCCCATGCTTGAAAGAGCCCATATTACTTCTTTTCCCCACACCTTCATTGACCTCTTTGATATGCTCATTTCTACTAGAGTAAGGAAATCTTGTTTGATTTTATTGAGGTTTAATAAAATTAAGTAAATAGTTCTTCACCAAATTCAACTAGAGTAACACCAAGATGGCCTTTTTGGGGGACACTTTGAGAGGTGGGTCTCCCTTAGAGGTTGACCAATGATTTATGCATGTCTATGACGCCCTAATAGATGTCCATAATCTCTAGGGTGATGGAAACCATTTGAGTCATAGGTTGTCTAATTTTGAGTTGTAGTCTAGCAAAATGCATACCCTTGCATTTTTACACTTGTTTGGGATCACCTTTCTTTATTTATGCTTCTTTATGGCTTAGTTGGCTCTATTTTTCATCCACAAGGCTAATAAACTATATATATTTTATGGAAAATCCTGAAAAACCTCAAAAGATAAATGATCATTTAATGTTTCTCTCTATGTGTTCCTGATTTGTGGAGTGGGACTAAAATGCCACCTAGGGTGTCTTTGTCCTCCATGGGTCTTGGGACCTTGATATTGAAAACACTTGAAAAGGTCACTTTTTGGAGTCTGTGCCCTGAGAATTAAGCCTTGGGACTAAGATGCCACCTAGGGTGTATTAGTCCTCTTTGGCTCATTTTTAAGATTCAATTTCAAATTTGGACAAGATTTAGCCTTCTTTCATTAATGATTTCCTATGTCAGATTGTTGTGGTGTAATTTTGAGATATTAAGCATGAATAAGTATAAATACAAGGTTCCCTCTCTCATTTTCTTATAACAAGATAACAAGCATTCAAGTATTCATTCCTAAGGCAAGTTTATACATTCAAGAGAAATTCATCAAGCGTTTGGATCTATCATCAAGATTCAAGCATAATGTCAAGAGTTTAGTGCATCCATTCATGTTGTTGAGCCAAGAATGTGGATGTAGCATTGAAGATCTATTTGCAACCATTGTTCACATCATAACCAAGGATCCAAGATCTACATTATTCATGGCCACTACATGGTAGATTGCAGATTTGCTTCACAAGACATCATACAAGGTGATATCATTTACATGTTTCATGTTGCATGCTTCATTTCATAATTTGGTTTAATTACCTACAAGGGATTTCACCAAGGAAAACCCCCATTTACTAACAATCAACAAGTTTTTCCCTCTTGTGTGTTTGCATTTGTAGATCTAAGTTGAAGACTTGAGGATCACTTGGAGTGCAAAAGCTCACAATCTAAAACATAACAACCTTGTGTTTCATTCGCTCAAATTAATTCTACAACATTACCCCATGGTGGTGATGAGGGATATATAATTACCATCCCTCATGAAGGAATGACACATAACTTTAAAAAGGATTTTTGTTTTCGTGAAGAAGTTGATCCTTCTTAGAAGCATAAACCCCCTTCATTTGACTTGGAATATTTTTATGGTATCAGATAAAATCTCTCCTACACATGGAAATAATGAACACACAAAGCAAACTAACATACCATACTCTTTCAAGAAAGATCTAGGTTTACCACCTTTATCTCCATTTTCATCTAAAGCCTTGTCATTTAGTGTGTGTGTGATATCTTGCACAAATAAAGGAACACCTGCTACTATTGATCAAGAGAATATCCTTCTGAGACTCATCCATGATTGATTAATATTTCTCCCTCAAAAACTCAAAAGAAATTTTACTACAAGACTTCATTCTATGCATATCATTGAGTTCATGGCCATTCTACTAATGAATGTAAGGCTTTAAACAATAAAATTCAAAATCTCAAGGAGTGTGTTTCTCTTCCTTGTATTGAAGCACCTAAATCCTCTAACTAATACTCATTTTTGTCCTATTTGGCTCACCCTTGTCGTGCACTGAGTGGGGGCAAGGGTTTAGACAAGCTTGTCCTCGTATGCCACTTGTCATTGTCTCTTTTGGCTAGTTGATCACCTTTCATCTATATATAAAGAGAAAGATTGGGATGTGGACGACATGCCTTAAGTTGGCTTGCATGCGACATACTATATTTTTTGGGCATTCCCTTTTCATGACGTAGTTTATTGGAAACATATGACTTGGCATAGGGATTTCTGAATATAAGTTCTCATGTCTTCTTCTACTTTAAAGAAATTGCTCACAACAATGGTGTTAGCAACTGCTTTAAAGTGGGGACACACATTGAAACTCATGTTTCATTGTGTGATTTACTTTCTTCCTGTAATGTGTTTCTTTCTTGGTGGTGTCATAGGGTTTGATTTCCTCTGAGTGTGTGATATTTCTTTGACTTTTCTTCTCTTGGAAACATTAAGCACAATGTTCCCTAAGATGAGACTTTTCATGATCTAAGAAAAATCCCTTTGAACATCCTTCTTTCTTGTTGTGTTTTCCTTTTTCCCTTATTAAAGTCATGGAGTATGACTTGATATGGACCCCCTGTGGCTCACCTAGTGAACAACTAGCTTCACTAGCCCTTGTGAGTGTGCATTTTCTTTGGTCTTGATCATGGTAATGGGGGTATGACGTTGATATGGAATTCTTTGGGCTCACCTAGTGGACAACTAGCTCCCACTAGCCCTTGTGAGCATGTGTTTTTTTTCATACTGGACAGTGTATTCCACTTGTAAACCTTTTGGACAAACAATGTAGACCCGGCCCACCACGTTGGACGAACAGTTGAAGCTTGATCCATTGCAAGTTTTTCTTTTTCTTTTATCTTTTTCCTTTTTCTTGTCCTTGATGGTGTATGCTTGTGATCTGGGTATGGCTTCATATATCATCCACATATGTGTGTTCCTTGGTGTTTATGTTGGTTTTCCATAGAATCTTGATATTGGGGGCTTGATCATCCCTCTTGATTGTTGTCATCTGATCTTGCTAACATTGATACATTTGAACCCCTTTTGATTGTGTGGTTGGCTACTTTAGTGTGATTTTGAAGCATGTTCATTCTCTCACTAAAGTGGGGGTAAACATAGTGTAGCAAAATGCAAACCCTTGCATTTTCACACTTTTTTGGGCCTTGCTTTATTTATACTTCTTTGTGGCTTAACTAGCCCTATTTTGCATCCACAAACCTAATAAACTATATATTTTTATGGAAAATCCAACCAAACCTCAAAAGATAACTGATCATTTAATGTTTCTCTCTGTGTTTCCCTCATTTGTGGAGTGGGACTAAAATGCCACCTAGGGTGTCTTTGTCCTCCATTTGTCTTGGGACCCTAATATTGAAAACACCTGAAAAGGTCCCTTTTTGGATTCTATGCCCCAAGAATTGAGCCTTGGGACTAAGACGCCATCTAGGGCATCTTAGTCCTCCTTGGCTCATTTTCAAGATTCAATTTCAAATTTGGGTAGGATTTAGCCTCCTTTAATTAATGATTTACTCTTCCAGCTTGTTGTGGTGTAATTTTGTAATATTAACCATGAATAAGTATAAATACAAGGTTACCTCTCTCATTTTTCATATAATAAGAGAATAAGAATTCAAGTATTTATTCCTAGTGCAAGTTTATACATTCAAGTGCAATTCATCAAGCATTTGGAGGTATCATCAAGATTTAAGCATCGTCTCAAGAGTTTAGTGCATCCATTCATGTTGTTGAGCCAAGATTGCGGATGTAGCATTGAAGATCTATTTGCAACCATTGTTCACATCATAACCAAGATCCAAGATCTACATTCTTCATGGCCACTACATTGTAGATTGCAGATTTGCTTCACAAGATATCGTACAAGGTGATATCATTTACATTTTTCATATTTCATGCTTCATTTCATCATTTTGTTTAATTACCTACAAGGGGTTTGACCAAGGGAAACCCCCATTTAATAACAATCAACACGTTTTTCCCTCTTGTGTGTTTGCATTTGTAGATCTCGATTGAAGATTTGAAGATCAATTAGAGTGCAAAATCTCACAATCTAAAACAAAACAACCTTGTATTTTATTTGCTCAATTTAATTATACAAGATTACCCAATGGTGGTGATGGGGGCTATATAACTACCATCCCTCATGAAGGAACAACACAACTTTAAAAAGGATTTGTGTTCTCATGAAGAAGTTGTTCCTTCTTAGAAGCATAAACCCCCTTCATATGACTTGGAAGATTGTTATGGTATCAGATACAATCTCTCTCCTACACATGGAAACAATGAACACACGAAGCAAACCGACATACCATACTCTTTCTTGAGAAAGATCTAGGTTTACCACCTTTATCTCCACTTTCATCTAAAGCCTTTTCATTTAGTGTGTGTATGACATCTTGCGCAAATAAAGTAACACCTAGTACTATTGATCAAGAGAATATATTTCCAAGAATCTTCTAGGATTGATTAATATCTCTCCCTCCAAAAAACTAGAAGAAATTTTACTACAAGACTTCATTCTATGCATATCATAGAGTTCATGGTCATTCTACTAATGAATGTAAGGATTTGAACAACAAAATTCAACATCTCAAGAAGTGTGGTGATCTCCCTTGTATTGAAGAACCTAATTCCTCTAACTAATACTTAGTTTCATCCTATTCGGCTCACCCTTGTATTGCACTAAGTGGGGGGCAAGGGGTTAGATAGCCTTGTCCTCGTATGTCACTTGTCACTGTCTCTTTTGGCTAGTTGATCACCTTTCATCTATATGCATAGAGCAAGCTTGGGATGTGGAAAACATGCCTTAAGTTGTCTCCCATGTGACATACTATATTTTTGGGGAATTCCCTTTTCATGACGTAGCTTATCGAAAACATATGACTTGGCATTGGGCTTTCTAAATAAGCTCTCATGTCTTCTTATACTTTAAAGAAATTTCTGATAGCAATGGTGTTAGCAACCACTTTAAAGTGGGGACATACATCGACACTCATGTTTTGTTGTGTGATTTTCTTTCTTCCTGCAATGCACTTCTTTCTTGGTGGTGTCATTGAGTTTGATTTCCTCTGAGAGTGTGATATTTCTTTGACTTGTCCTCTCTTTTAAACATTAAGCACAATGTTCCCTAAGATGAGACCTTGCATGATCTAAGCAAAATCCCTTTCAACATCCTTCTTTCTTGTTGTGTTTTCCTTTTTGTCCTTATTAAAGTCATGGAGGTATGACTTTGATATGGACCCCATGGGGCTCATGTAGTGAACAACTAGCTTCACTAGCCCTTGTGAGTGCCCATTTACTTTGGTCCTTATCATGGTCATGGGGGTATGACCTTGATATGGACTTCCTGGGGCTCACCTAGTAGACAACTAGCTCCCACTAGCCCTTATGAGCATGTGTGTTATTTGCATAGTGGACAACACATTCCACTTGTAAACCTTTTGGATAAATAGCCTAGACCCGGTCGATGTTTGATGGCCAGTCGAAGCTTGATCCATTGTAGTTTTTCATTTTTCCTTTTTCTTTTGCCTTTTTCTTGTCCTTGATGGTGTATTCTTGTGATCTGGTTATGGCTTCATATATCATCCGCATATGTGTGTTCCTTTTTTCTTATGTTGGTTTTCCATAGGATCTTGATCCTAGGGGCTTGATCATCCCTCTTGATCATTGTCATCCTATCTTGCTAACATTGATACATTTGAACCCCTCTTGATTGTGTGGTTGGCTACTTTAGTGAGTTTGAAGCAAGATCATCCTCTCACTAAAGTGGGAGCTACATGTAGTGTAGCAAAATGCATACCCTTGCATTTTCACACTTGTTTGGGGTCACCTTGCTTTATTTATGCTTCTTTATGGATTAATTGGCCCTATTTTGCATCCACAAGCCTAATAAACTATATATTTGTGCCGTAGAAAAATGGCCCTTTGTCATTTTCATTTCCTTTTAGGTCTTGTTTCATGGTGTTGGAACTATGTTGCTTTGATTTATGTTGTAACATGGCTTGAACATGCTTATTTAGGTAATAAAATTCAAAGAACGATGTCTTGTGAAAGTGTTGTGAAGTGTTGTAAGACATTTCTACATTCTTCTAGACTTTATTTAATACAATTTACCTAAAAATCACTTTTTCACTCATCAACAAGCCCTATTTTGAAGTGTTGTGAAGTCTTGTAACAAGCCATGCTTTTCTAGGAACATCTTCCTTATTTACACCTTTCTCATGCTTTATTTTGTCTCTTTATTCCCTCATATGCTTAATTAAGTGTATTTTTGCATATTATCCTAACAAACAACATTAAATACAACATATTTCCACTTGTTTTAGGTCCTAGGTGGGATCCATTCGCCATGGGTGGCGAATGAGTCCCCCTTGGCCCCAAATTTAAAATATTTCAAATTTCCTTTTAGGATTTTATTAAAAATCACTTGATGTCAGCCTATGATGAGGTATGAACGGATACTAAGGCACAAGAATTGTATAAATAAGTGATTTTCACCTCATTTTACATCTCCTCACTCATTCAAGCATCTTATCTCACATTTCAAGAATTCAAGCATTTTACATCATCAATTAAAGCACTTTTCAAGCACTTTAAAGATGCCATTGACATTACTTCAAAATTACAAGATCAAGAGTTAGGTGAGTTGATATCATTTTCATGTTATTACTTTATCTTTCTCTTGCATTTTATTATCTTTTCAAACATTTAATTACCAAAAGTGGGGTTTGACCAAGGAAAACCCCTATTCACTAACCTTAATAATTTTCCCCCTTCTTGCTTGTGTGTTTGCAGCCCTTTTGTTTGCAGATTTGATAGGTTATAAGGTGTTGAAGATTTATTTTTATTTCAACTAGGTGCTTCAAGTCAACATAAGTCAAATTCAAGCTTGGAGAGACTTATTTGAGCATTTTTTGCAGATTTGACTTCAGCAACCCAACAAGCAGACATTCCCAGATCTGGTGCTGTAGAGTTGTCTCCTAGTTTTGCAAAAATTTGGGAGAGGACTGATTCACCACCTTGGTGAATGATTCCCACCTTAGGATTGGAAACCTGAGTTTTGTTAGATTTCAGATTTTGATAGACAGAAATTAGTTCCCAAGAGTTTTTCATTAGTAGGAGGACTGATTCACCACCCTGGTCGAATGAGTCCCACTATGAAAAATCAGTAAATATCATCGGCATTCCATACATTTCAGAAAGATCACACATCATCCAGATGCACTCAAATTTACCCTTGTATCTATTGTTCTACATAATTTCTTCATCTTCATAGTTATTTGCATTAGATAATGTGTTTTCAAACATAGCCTAAATTGCACTTTTGCACTCATTCTAGTTCATTTGAATCAGTCAATTGCATTTAGTTTAGTTGATTTACATTATATCACATTGCACACATCCTAATTTGAATGTTACATAAGCATTTTGGAACATAAATATCTCTCCTTTTAGGTGAAAAACCCTAGAAGTGCTGGAGAAGCATCTAGGTCCCCAAAATCTATGTTCCAATATTTTTATGGAAAATCCTGACAAACCTAAAAATATAAATGATCATTTAATTTTTCTCTATGTGTGTCCCTGATTTGTGGAGTGGGACTAAAATGTCAGCTAGGGCATCTTTGTCCTCCATGGGTCTTGGGACCCTGATATTGAAAACACTTGAAAAGGCCCCTTTTTGGAGTCTGTGCCCCGAGAATTGAGCCTTGGGACTAAGACGCCACCTCAACATCTTAGTCCTCCTTGGCTCATTTTTAAGATTCAATTTCAAATTTGGGCAGGATTTAGCCTCCTTTAATTAATGATTTCCTATGTTCCAGCTTGTTGTGTAATTTTGAGATATTAAGCATGAATAAGTATAAATACAAGGTTCCCTCTCTCATTTTTCATATAACAAGATAACAAGCATTCATTCGTAAGGAAATTTTATACATTCAAGAGAAATTCATCAAGCATTTGGAGCTATCATCAAGATTCAAGCATCATGTCAAGAGTTTAGTGCATCCATTCATGTTGTTGAGCCATGATTGTGGATGTAGCATTGAAGATTTTTTTTCAACCATTGTTCACATCATAACTAAGGATCAAAGATCTACATTATTCATGGCCACTATATGGTAGATTGTAGATTTTCTTCACAAGACATCATACAAGGTGATATCATTTACATGTTTCATGTTTCATGCTTTATTTCATTCATTTCATCATTTGGTTTAATTACCTACAAGGGGTTTGACCAAGGAAAACCCCCATTTACTAACAATCAACAAGTTTTTCCCTCTTGTGTGTTTGCATTTGCAGATCTAGGTTGAAGACTTGAAGATCCTTTGAAGTGAAAAGTTGTCAAAGTTGCATTACAAAGTTGACATCTTCATGAAAACTCACCTACAGTCCAGATCTGAAGTTTCAAACCTCAAATATGAGGAGAAGCAAGTGCAGACCTTGGAGCTCAGGACCACATTCAGAGATTTTAGAAATTTAGAAAAAGACTAATACACCACATAGGGTGTCTTAGTCCTCCACAAGGTATTTTTCAAAGATTCTTCGATATTCTGTTCTAACATCCAAAGACTCCATATTTTCCCTAAAAAATAGCAGTGGTCTAATAAGCATCCTGGGCATCTTAGTCCTCCATAACACTCTTTGGCAGCTTCTTTACGTTTCCAGAATCCTCATTACATCTCCAGACTTCTCAGGTACACATACCCTAACTTGGGGTAGCTTAATTTTATCATTTGCATCTCTCATCTAGCTTACATTTCTAGTTATAGGTCATTTTCTATATCACGTGTGTTTTCCAATATTTTCTTTTCCAGGCATTTGCTTGGTGGTGAACCCCTTTAAAGTTGAGAAAGCCCCCTTCTAGGTCATCCTCATTGTGAATTGACTCACCTTGTGAGGTTGTTAGTCAATCCAATTAGGACTCCTAGGACATTAATGAATGATTGGTGGAAAAATAGTGATATCTCTAAGAGTATCCATTTTTCTTCACATCAGGAGTAGACTATGAGAAATTATTTAAAAGATATCAAAGAGATGTTAGATAGGTTGGAATGAGAAAGTTAATGCTAATGCTACTATCATGAAAGTATTGGAGCCAAGCATGGTCAAGAAACCCCAAATTTCTTTACCAATCTACTTATGAAAGATATTGAAACTATTGATAGCTTGAAAAAATGCAATTCTCTTTATTTTGTCTTTTTTGTGAGGATTTCCTTGTTTTAAATCATTTGAAGCTTAGTTGACATCTAACTTTGTATAAGATTTCAATACAACTTCAAAACTTGTCTTTTATCTTTAATCAAAGTTAATTTAAATATTTATTAATATTTATTATTTAATACAAAACTAAATGTATTCTATATTACAAAAGTTGAACACTTAACTAATTTAAGTTAAATTAAATCTTCAACAAATATTAACTATATACATACAAATATTTCTATGATTTTATTAATTTATCTTATTAAAATTGAACTACCTTTCGAATTGAATTGTGTTTAAAAACGTAATATTTGTTGACATAGAGCATCCACTCACTCCAAAGCTTTTGTTTGTGTATTTCTAGATTAAGACTTCATTTTGCCTCAACGATGAGTAATATACATTGAGAATTTAAGGAATGAACAAATCCGTATTTCATTTCATAAAATCAACAAATTGATAGTGAATTTCATAGAATGAAGAGTGGTCTTCAACTTATTCATATATCATCGAAATAACATTGCTTGAGGCTATTTTCTAGGATTGGGCATAGCTACCAATTATACAATAAATATTTCTGTGCGTAGAGAACAAGATATTAATGTTTTTAGTAACCCAGCTTTCCTCCACAACAACGTAAGCGATAACCACATGCATGCCCACATGATCCACAGTTAAATGGGTCCAAAGATACAAAGAAAGGCAAGGATGTCAAAGAAGCTTGGCCAAGGTTTACCTAGGCGAATTGATAGGCAAAATAGAATTTTTCAAAAGGCCGGTTCAACTTCAAGTTTGGAAAACCTACAAGGCATGGATAAATTATGTTTCCAATGGCATGGACTATTTATGATGCTCAAAACTTCACTAGATTTCTCTAGGACGAGGAAAAGGTAAAGGTTACGTGCTGGTGAATACTATTGACTGAAATCATCTATGATAGTCTTCGTCTAATACGATCTGTATACTTAACAAATATAGTCGTGTTGCCTTGGGTGAGCGTGTTTGGTGATAGTTGTCATATTGGCTACTGTAAAAGAGTTGACCAGAAGAAACGAGATAAACTTCAATACCTAAATAGTTCGGTATGCACGTGCTTTCCATAACAGAAAACTCATATTTGGCCTACAGAGCGACGAAGTTGAATGTTGACTACACTGTATCGTCATTGGTCAACTGTGTATATCGAAATCAAAATTAGGTCAGCGTTTCCTTAGTTCTTATTATTTTTATTTACTTATAAAAGTGTAAGTGTGAAAGAGAAGGAAAATGGAAGAGGAATATATTTTGAGTCATGCAGGCTATTGGCATATGTAATTTCTCCCACTATCAATCATTAAATGAGGAAGGAAAAATTAAATGAAGTATTCCTTCTTTGTTAGTGATCTATCTAATTTGGATTTGAGTCGGTCTAAGATCTAAAATTGTAGTTGTAATTATTAGAGACTTCTATATAATGAGGCATCATATAATGGTTTTAGTATCAAGGTGTTGAGATGTACCATCAAGTGTTTAGCTGATCAAGGTATTTGCATGATCAAGTGACAATGAGGAGGAGAATGAGAATGTTGCAGCATTCAAGCTATAAAGATTTGTAATAATTTTATCTTGAACATGAATGTTGTGCTATAGCACTTGAGAATTGTATGTGTTTCTATGTGATTGATTATATTTTTGAGTTTGTTTGTTTGAATCCATATCTATCCACCTCCAACAAGTGGTATCAAAGTTAGGTTGAAGAGAAATGTGCCAATATATTGTAGATGAACTAGAAGAGATAAAAGTAAAGATATGATTGCCCATCCATCATAGTTTGGCTAAGCCATTGGCAGAAGAGTTTGCAGTTGAGAAAGGTGAGACCACTAGTTTGAAGTTGCTAGTTGATTAGTTGAAAAATGGATGCTTTATGATTTAGGACATAGAACACCACTTTTCTCCAACTAACATTCAAGGAGGCCCTAGAGATCTCCATCCAATGAAGAAATAGGAAAGAGATGTGACAATAGGGTATCCTAGGGTATGATTTCAAATTACAAGAGGGGTTCACCACCAAGTAAGAACTTGGAAAGACAAATGCAATGCAAGTTGAAATGCACGATGAAATGCTAAACCCTAATTCAATGCAAAGTAACACTAAATGACCTAGAAATGCATATAAAATAGAATAACCAGCTATGAAACGGAATATGTGGACTTGGGAATCTGAATATAACTAGAAGGAACTCTGAAATGTTGGAAATTCTAACTTTTTGACCTAGTGGGACTCATTCGCCATTCTAGGTGAATCAGTACCAAATCTAGATTTCTACACCAGAACATATTTTGGGCAAAAGGGTATCTGAATTTGCAAAAATCTCTAGAAAAAACCTACAATCGGACTCGTTTGCCACTTGTGGTGAATCATTCCCATTCCACTTTTTTGGGAATTCAAAGTCTAAATCTATTCTTCTTAATCTTCTCAATCTACTTCTCTATCTACTTCTCTAGGTTTCCAGATCTGAAACATTGATTTTGGGGTTGTAGGTGATTTTTTGGTGAAGATTACAACCTTGCAAATGGGGAGACAACTCCAACAAATTTCTCCAAGCTTCTAACCTAATCTTCAATGATTTTAAAGTCTTTAAAGTACCTAGATCTGTAATCACACAAAGAGAGAGGAGAAAAACTTGTTGATTGTTAGTGAATAGGGGTTCCCCTTGGTCAAAACCCTTATAGGTAATTAAACCAAATGATGAGGCAATGAAATGAAGGCATGAAACATGAAAAAAGAACATGAATCATGGAAAATAATACCTTGAGTGATGCCTTTGTAAATGATTTCTTGTAAACATGCAACTCAACATGAAATGGCCATGAAGGATGTAGATCTTGATCTTGACAATAGTTGTATAACAATGCTTGACCTTGGATCTTCAATGCTACATCACAACACTAGCTCAATAACATGCTTGATACTTGATATGCTTGAAATGATGATGGATCTTGAATTGCTGCAACAATTGATGAAGAATTCTACACTTGAATGCTTTATAAATGATCTTGAATACTCTCTTAACAATCTTTTGAAGTCTTGGAATGCTTAATCCTTGCTTTCTTGACTTGATATCATGAATGCTTATGTGAAATAATTATTTGAAAGCTCATTTATGTAGGCAATGCATTCAAATGACCGTTTATTTGATCCCAAAGGCCAACATAGAAGAAATTTGAACTTAAAACTAAATTTTCTTGCATAAAACCTCAAAAATAGGCCAAATGGGACTCATTCACCATCTATGGTGAATGGGTCCTACCGAGATGGGACCCATTCACCCAAAGTGGCAAATGGGTCCCATCAGGATGGGACCCATTCACCCAAAGTGGCGAATGGGTCCCACATGGCCTATTTTTTCTGTTAATGTGTCGAGGAGTGTGTAAATTAAATTTATATGTTGATATTGTTGGGTTTTTGATTGAAATATGCCTTGGGATACATAATATGGGGTCATAGGGGCCTATTAATGATGACATTAGGGTCATAAATGCAGTAGGGCCCAAAATCCAATTTGAAAGTGCAAATAAATACAATTTACAACACTAAATTAAGGAAAAAATAGGTCTATTTAGCTAAAAAGCGCCCTAAATCCAATGTGAATGTGTAGAACATATTTAAAAACTAGATTAGGTTCACTTAATTTATAAGCCTCCTAAATTTAATTTGAAGGTGTCAATAAATACACTTTACAACATTAAATTAGGGAAAAGTTAAGTTTATTTAGCTTAGAAGGGCCCAAAACCTAATGTAGATGTGTAAAGCTCATCGCAACACTAGATCAAGGTGATATCAAGTCCAATTTATCATTAATAAATCCCAAATCAAGCAAGGAAAAGGCTTGCTTTTTCTATTGCCACATTTAGCCCCCACTTTAGTGAGAAGATAAACTTGCTTCAAATTGATACTAAAGTAGACATTCAAGAGGGGTCCCAATACATAGATGTGGATGACAAAGGATGAAAAAGATCAAAGGAGGTGGCCAAGCCCCCAGGATACAAGTTCCCACGTCAAACTGACATAAGCACAATGGGATGCACACAAGGTGTATGATTTGCAAAAAAACAAGATACACAAAGATAAAATGCCAAAGACATAAAGAAGAAAGAAAAGAATAAGATGGGTGGATCTAGTTTCGACAAAAATATGCTCACTCTGGGGCCACGAAACTTCATGTCATCCATGGGGTACATGTATCCACAATATTCTCACTCTAGGGCCACGAAACTTCAGGTTGTCCATGGGTGAGTATCTGAAACGGTGAGACACACGACCGGTATGTTCCCACATACGCAAGTGGCTAAGGGAAGTGATGCCTTCATTTGGATCCCATATAACCAGACTAAAGCTATACCTCCTAATAACTTTGATAAGGCACCACACAATAATTATCTTCGAGCTTCATGAGACAAGAAAAAATTCCTATTCTTGGAGCTCATGAAGAAATAAGAAACTTCGAGCTTTATGAGGCAAGCAAAAATTTGTATGCTTGGAACTCATGAACAAACAAGATGGCACCACAGGCATGCAAGGTGTGTAATGCAAGGTGGCCATATAATAGGTATTATAAGTGTAAGGAATGTTCAAAGGGATTTTTCTTAGTTCATGTAAGGTCTCTTAGAAAACATGTGCCTAATGTCTGCAAGAGAGGACAAGTCAAAGAAATATTACACTCCTAGAGGAAATCAAGCCCAATGACACCATCAAGAAAAGGATGCATTGCAAGAAGAAAGAAATCACACCATGAAACATGAATTTGGATGTATACCTCCACTTTAAAGTGGTTGCCAAGTCATATGTTTCTGACTTGAACTACTTCATGAATAAGTATGTCACATGGGAGTCAATCTTAAAGCATGTCTTCCATATCCCAAGCTTGCTCTTACATGTACATGAAAGGTGATCAACTAGTCAAAAGTGACAATGACAAGTGACATACGAGGACAAGGCTATCTAATCCCTTGACCCCACTTAGTGCAAGGAAAGGATGAGCCAAAATGACTGATGGTAAACATGCTTAGAGTGAAAATCAGTATCAATTAGAGGAATTAATTGCTCCAACATAACGAGGAGCACCACACTCCTTAAGATGTTGAATTTTATCACTTAAAGCCTTACATTCATTAGTAGAATGACCTTGAACTATATGATATGCAAAAAATGAACTCTTGTAGTAAATTTTCTTTCATGTTCTTGGACGGAGAGATATTAGACAATCTTGGAGAAGTCTCGTCAAGATACTCTCTTGATCAAAAGTAGAGGATGTTGCTTTGTTTTATGACAAAGATATCTCTTTCTTAGTACAAGGTGTCATATCTACAGAAGATTCTTTAGATTGTGAGATTTTGTACTCTTCTTTAAAGGAAGGTGTAAAATATAACAAACTCGAATCATTAGTGTTTTGTGTGATGACGTTGACATTAAGTGAAGATTTCTTTGTTTTTTCAAGTCTAGCAAAGGATAGTAATCAAGACCACTTGTGTCTATCAGCTCAGGATGCACTAATGTTAAATTTCTCTTAGAGGAATATTTTGTGATAGTATGGATATTAAGTGAAGGCTTGTTTGTTTATTTTGAGGGGCAATAATCAAGACTACTAGTATTTTCTTGTGTGTGAGGCTCTATAGGGATGCAGATACCTTATTCTCGAGCACCACATCCTTTTCCACTATATCCAAGTTGCTTTATAAGCTCATAATCTCTTCCATAAAGTATCTTCAACTCTTTTGGATTCGTTGGTTGCTCATAATTAAGTTCATCAAAAAAAAATTTTGTAATTTGTTGTCTTTTGTTCTAAAGTGGTTGAGGTGGATGTTTTTGAAGGATCTTCCAAAAATTTTGTTGACATTACCACTTTTTCTTTTCCCTTTTCAGACTCTTTGTTTATGATCTTGTATTCTCCCATGAATGTTGGTGTGAAATCTAAGGAACCCCAATCATCTTCTAATAGATTTGTGACTTCTTCAATGCGTTTTTCTTTTTCTTTCTCTTGCATGGGTTCTGCTTGTGTTGTTGGTGTCAGTGTTTTCAAAGGATTCTCTTTAATTTTCTCAAGTTGTAAAACATTGTAAGGCTCATTATCAACATCCAATGTGTACAACTGGATGGAAAGGAGCTTTGTTAAGTCAAGCGGGTAAATTACAGCTCCTCAAAGCTACTCTTCAGAATTTGGCGATTTATGCTTTAAGCCTCTTTAAAATCTCGGCCAAGTTTGTGGATGCCATTGAAAAGATTCAAAAAAGATTTATTTGGTCGGGTGTTGAAGAAAGAAAAAGGTTGCCTTAATAGGGTGGGATCTGGTGTGTAGACCTAAAAAGGCCGGTGGTTTAGGTCTTAGAAAAATCATAATGGTTAACAAGATTCTTCTTGCCAAATAAATTTGGAGGCTATTTTCGTCCTCATGGGAATGTAATGATATCCTGACAAGCAAATATTTGGAGAATAACAGATCTCTTATAATCATGATGGATTCCCATCTTCTACCCAGAGGCTCAACCTGCTGGAATAACCTAATTATTGGTAGAAAAGTTGTTGAAACAGGGGTGGGTTGGAAAATCAGGAGTGGAAACCAAACAAGATTCTGGGAGGATAGATGGTTGTTTAATGAGCCCCTTATCAAAATTGAACCTTTTCGTGGGTGGGCTGAGAATTGTAAAGCTCTATTTGGTTTGTATGTTAAAGATTATTGGAGGAATGGAAAATGGGTGGATCTGTGTCTTGTCAGTCAGGCTCTTGCTCCTGTTCATTCATCCTTGATGGCTATCAGAATTTTCCATGATCAGATGGAAGATAGTATTGTTTGGAAAGATGAACCTTCGGGCAATTATTTTTTCTCATCAGCTTTTGCCAGGCTGTCTTATGCCCAGGATCCTCTTCCCTTCTGGTTGAATGCTTGGTTCAAACACCTAGTACCTAAAGTCAGCATCTTCTTCTGGATCCTTCTTCAAAACAAAGTGCTCACAGTTGACAATCTTTGCAAGCGAGGCTTTCAAATACCCAATAGATGTTATCTTTGCAAGATGGAAGTAGAGTCAATATGTCATTTGTTTCTTCATTGTCCTTTTGTTGCGACGATTTGGGAAAAATTCCTCTGTTATTGGAAATTATCTTGGGTGTTCCCCTTGTCAATTGAAGAGTTCTTCATCCAATGGAAATCCCCTAATCACAATCCAACACTTCAGAAACTGTGGTATTTTTCCTTCCCTCATGTTGCTTGGGGTCTATGGAAAGAACGAAACAATAGAATTTATAGAGATAAAGAATTTTCGATGGTCATTGTGTTTGATAAAATAATTAGATTAATGAAAGAAAATTTCAATGCTATCCCTTGGATGGTTTGTAACACCAAGAAAGTTGCTTGTTCTTCCTATGATCTTATGATTGCTAAGGAATGGAATATTAGTCTTGATATTTCCCATGCTCCTAAGCATGCTAAGAAGGACAGGGAGAGTGTCTGCTGGACTTTTCTGCCTAACGATTGGATTAAACCCAGCTTTGATGGGGTGGCTAAAGGTAATCCTGGGGTGGCAGGATGCGGCAGAGTAATAAGGGATTCTTTTGGAAATTTTCTTGGTGCGATTGCCACACCCCTTGGTTCTCAAACCAATCACTTAGCTGAGGTAGTTGGAGCTTATCATGTTATAAATTTGGCTCATAGTTTGAATTTCAAAAACATTTGGCTTGAAGGGGACTCAAAAAATATTATTGAATGTCTTTTAGGTAGGTACCCCCCCTCGTGGACCATAAAGTCTTGGATTGATGATGCTATTTCGACTTTAGCTAAGTTTGATAATATAAAGGTTTCCCACACCTATAGAGAAGCCAATGTTGTGGCAGACTTTTTTGCGAATGAAGGGGTTAAAAGCAAAGGACAATGCACTTAGCTAAACATTAGTGATTTAGGTGTTAATGTTCGAGCCTTATTGAACTATGATGCATCACATGGGCAAGATGCGTGTCATCTCATTAATGATGATATAATAGGGTAAGTACATCACTATCATTAGATTGTATGGGGTTGAGCTAATTAGCTTATCTTGTAAGCTTGCTCGGCATGCTTTGTGGGCTCATAGGTTTGGTGGGACCATTTTGAGTCAAGATTTCATCTTTGTTTGCTTTATTGTGCTTGCCAAAATGGGAGGAGACAGAAAAATAGTTGAGCCAGATAGCTTTGAGATGCACACAAGAAACTCTAAAGTGTGGAATACAGTTAAAAGTTGGGGTTTACTCCCTTTTTTGGAAAAACTCCATGGGCCTAATCAGGAAGCTACTAAGTATTTTGAGAGGAATTGGGACAATGGGGAAATAACCCTTTTTGGCAGGAAAGTTAATCTCGATGAAAATATCATAGCTGAAGTGACTAGTATGCCCACTGAAGGACAAATTTTTTTTTGGGATAGGATTTTCTCTGATGAAGCGGTGGTCAAATTTTCGAAGAAAGACAAGGAAAAATTGAAACTGGTGAAAGTTTCCAATAGTTACTTTGAGGTCAACACCATCAAATCTCTCTGGAGAAAATTTCTTCACATCATCATGGAGTATATCACCTTGGATGGTCATTTCACTAGGGCCTATGACTATCATTTTACCTTGCTCAATCATTTTCGCTATAAGGTTAGGATTTCTCTTCCCTACTATCTTCTCTGTTCCTTAAGAAAGAGTCTGGAGGACCATAAGAAAAACCAAAAGAGATATCCTATATTACATACTGGTCTGATTAGGTTAATTTTTGAACATTTTCAAAATATGTCGACCCATATTAATTAGGTTTCCTCTTCGAAGTCTGAGGAGGATGATACCAAACCTAGCTGTTCGGAGAATAATCCCAATTTGAGTCCGGTGAGAATGGTCCTGACTCCGCCCTCTATCCAAACTGGCAAGATAACCCAAGTCCATAATCCCCAGTCTGTTAAAGCCTGCCCTACTTCTAAGCCTGGAAGCTCTACTCCTAAAATAAAAAGTGCTAGAAAGAATCTACCTGCCAAAAACCTTGTTTTGTATTTTGAAGATTCTCCTAATTCTGAAGATTCTGGCACTAATAATAATTCTTCCTCTATTGTCCCATTGATGGACAAAGATGTTAGAACTAGGTCCCCTGGAGCCTCTGATCCTGCTAAAAGTTGCTTCAATCTTGATAGGGAATCCTCTGCTGATTTTCTGGGCATAGCAAGGAATAATGCTATGGACCATTTCAAAATGTCGAAATGGGTCTTTCATGAAACTAATGACCTAAAAATAAAAAACTAGGCCCTCCAGAGTAAATTGGAAGAAATGGGAGCTAAGGCTTCTGCATTAAGCAAGAAGGATGTAGAGTGTAAAGATAACATTGCTAGAAAAAAGATCCAGGACAATGCAGGTAAGGACAAAAGGATTGAAATAGACTTGGAAAAAATGAAAAATACTGTGAAGATAATTGTTGAACAGAATAAGAGAATGGCAAGACATAATGCCATCATTATCAACGCTATGACTAAAAATTTGGACAAAGCTCAACAGGGGTCCTTGTTTGTTGATTTGGAAGAGACGAAAGATAAAAACCAGGAAGAGGACATTGGGATTTCCAAGAGAACCAGGGTCAATCTGAAAAGGAAGGCACCCCCCATGCCGCAGATGATCCAAACTTTCAAGAAGGGTGTCCAGGACATGCAGAACCTAGAGGTAGAGACTGAGTCTATTCTGAAGACTCTAGGAACTAGTTGCTGCTGGATTTTTGGTTGGCGGTTCGGCTAGTTTTTTGATTGACCTTCCTAGCCTTTTTTGGCTAACTGCTGCTTTATCTGGTTTTTTCTTTTATTGTAGCCTATTTTTTCCACTAGACTTTTTGTCCTTCTCTTTCTTTTGTTGTAAACTTGGTGGTTTCGGGTCCCTGTAAAACCTATTTTTCCTTTATCAAAAACATCCAATGTGTACACTTTGTTGTTGTATACATAGTTCATTTTTTTATGAAGGGTAGAAGGCACCCCATGCATCTCATGAATCCATGGTCTCCCTAAAAGGATATTGTATGAAAGATCATGAGGCATAATGTGAATAGGAGTTTGAAATGTAACTTTGTCAACTGTAACAGGAAAAGTAATCACTCGAAGTGGTTGTCTTCCCATATTATCAAACCTGCTAATAGATAAAGAGGTAGGTTAAATTTTTTATTTATCCATGCCAAGCCTATCCAAAAGTTTTACACTACACACATTAAGAGTGGAGCCATTGTCTGCGAGGGTTCTTTTTATTCCTTTTCAATTATATTTAGCTATTATCATGAAAGCGACACATTATTTTTGCACTTCCAAAGCCGAGAGATCACTTTGGTGGAAAATAATGTCATCTTTTATTTCTTGAATCAGTGTTGCTATGTCATCTAGTTGTGTATTAGAAGGGATAGGAACTTGTTGCAAGGAACTTTGAATCATGTTATGATAGTGGGGGGAGGCTTGAATAAGGTCCAACAATGATATCTTAGCAGGAGTGTTCTTAAGTTGTTCAACAAGATCATACTCCTTTCCACTTTGTGCAGGAAAACAAGGGGGACCATGTAGGATAGGATTAAGCAATGGAAGGGATGTTGAAGGTGTTTGTCTTGGTTGCAGATTATTTATAGTGTTATATGTATGAGCAACTGTATTTTTATTAGGTGGGTAAAGGATAAGTTCAGGTTTTTTTTGTGTTTGTTTTATGTGTGATGGTGGGTGAAGAATTAGAGGATGCTTAGGATGTCCCATGGGATATGGAGGCCCAATAGTCAAGAGGGATCTAATGGAAACTTTTGCATTCATAACCTCAGCGATATTAGTTTGATGTACTTCTAATAAAGGGAAATATAGTATCATATTTTCACTATAATTCAAGGAAATCACATTACTATTGTTGTCATTTTCTCGCACCATGATATCCTCCCTAGGAGGTGAGTTTTTAAGAGAACTACAAACTACATGTTCTTGACATTCAAGGATTGGTTCTTCCAAAATGACTTCATCACAAGTAGGGGAATGATCAATGGTTGGATTTTCTTGCTTTTCAATGATGGTGTTTCCTTGTTCACTAATGTTTTCTCAAGGGGAAGGGTAAACCCACAAAAGTGGTTTATAATTCTAGTAAGGAAAATTTGGAAAAAATGACCCCATCCAAAAAAAATTGGTTTTTGGGGGTTCGAATGAAATTTTGGTTCGCACGAACCTATCAAACCCCATTTGAGCTAACCCATTTAATGATGGGGCCCACCATTCTCGAAAAAAATCCAAAAGCAAAGGTTTGTGGAAAGGGGGTTCGTTTGAACCCTAGTCCAACTAAACCCCTGGGGGTTCGAGCGAACCCCCCCTAGTTCGTTCGAGCCACCCTTTTCCCTCCTTCTCCCCCTCAGGCACCAAAAATGTCCAAAATTTTGCACTTTGAAGCTTGGGTTGAGGATGAAAATGGAGGAGACTTCATAGACCCAACTAGATGATGGTAGTCCTTAGAACGAGCTATCCAACAAATATAATTTTAATATGTTTGTTTTTATTATGCATTTTTTTTTTACTTTTATTAAACATATTTTTTCACTAAACATCAAGCTCTTTGTTTTGCACATGTGGAAAAATAACATATTATCTAATTTTTTTTGAAAAATATGAGTGCACTAGATATTGAAGTCCCTGATCCAACAAAAAAATTTTGAATATCAATACATACAAAAAAGAGTTACATGTTATACGGTCCACCTATGTCTGAATTATAATTGGTTTGACTTTGAAACTTGATTAAGGAAAAAATATTCAATAAAAAACTATGAAACCAATTGGAATAACTAGATATCATAGTTACAAATCTAAATTCAAAAAAAATATAATTTTATCCTTCATGGAAAAAAAGTTGTGTTATACAATGAGTGTCACTCCTTAAAAATGTTTTTTTATGAAAAAAACTAGTTTCCAAAGGAGATGGAAAAAGACGTGCAATCTAATTTCAAAAATTTTGAAAAAAATATATTTAGAATCTAAAGAGAAAATTTCACAAATCACTAGCTTGCATCATCTTCAAATTCCTCATGGTTTAGCCACTATAGGTGCCCGAAAGTGAAGATTTAGTTAGAAAAAATTATTTCAGTGTCTAGTATGGCCAAAAATTGTAAACTAGTATTGTGGGACCACCCGGAAGAGAGGAAATAAAGATCCACATGAATTTAATCAATTGTATTTTCTAACATCAAGGTATCTTCTTCACAACTATGAGAGATACTAGGAGAAGAACAAATGTGATTGTCATGATCATTTATGATTTCATTCTTGTGTTCCCCAATGTCTTACAAAATAGGATAGGTAGGAGAATGATCACAGAGAGGGTTGTTATAGACCTTAACGTTTTGATAATCCAATGTACCAACATATCTTCCTCACTTACGATTTCATCCTCTAAAACATTTATCACAAGAGGGGAAGATGTTGGGAGATGAATATAGGCTAGTTGAAGTTTCAATGGTTTCTTATTGTGTTATGGTATCATCATGATTACTTATGGTTTTTTCTTCTTGTTCATCAATCTTTTGCTGAATAAGAGAGATAGAAGGAGAGAAACAAGTAGGATTCTCAAAAATCTCATTGATTGGTTCTTCTAACATCAAAATATCTTCTTTGCCAATAGGAGATATATTAGGAGAAGAATGAATATGATCGTTAGCAATGTCCAAGGTTGTATTCTCTTTCACTAAAACACTCTCATAGGGAGGGGATATGAACTTTTTCTTCGCATGCTTAGAAAGGTAAGGTACTAACATTGTTTGAAAAAAAATGAAAAGTGCTTTTAACCATCTTATGCAATGCTTTAAGAATGTAAACAATGCATATCCAAAGATGAAAATTACTTTTATCTAATGTATGCAAAACTTTAAGAATGCAAACAATGTATACCCAAAAATGAAAAGCACTTTTATCAAAATTATGCAAAGTTTTATGAATGTAAACATTGTATATGAAAAAGTGAAAAGTATTTTTATCCATATGATGCAAATTTTTAGAAATTTGAACATTTTAAGATTTGATGATGGCTGTAATTGAAATGATTTAAAAAATGAGTACCTTAAATTGATGTTTTTGACCTCGACACATGAAACAAATGTTATCGAAATTTTCCAAACTTATAGTATATGTTACCATGAGGCTTAGCAAGCACATAAATGAGGTTTTTAATGATGTTAAAGGTAGTTTAAAATTTGGACTAGGAATGATTCACCCAAAGGGGCAAATGAGTCCCAATTAGGATTTTTTTCAAAAAAATTAGAAAATTTTAAGTGTTTTTCAATTATTTGAGATGCAAAAATGCAACCTATATGGACTTTCACTAATGCAAAAATTTGAAACCCTAGAATGTCAATTAACTATGCAAATTCTAATGCAATGTAAATGCAAGCAAAATCTAGGATGATGATGCACCCTAAATCCAAATTATTTCTAAATGTAGGTTCACCAAAATGATTAGTTGAAAAATGGATGCTTTGTGGTTTAGGACATAGAACACCAATTTTCTCCAACTAACATTCAAAGAGGCCCTAGAGATCTGAACCATAGATTTTTGGCACCCTAATCCTTTCTAGCACTTCTAGGGTTTTTCACCTAAAAGGAGAAAGTAGAGCCAAAAGTCTAGGTAGGTTCACTCAAATTATGCAATGTATGATGTTATTTAAACTAAATGGAATTATCTAAGTGCAGTTATATGAACTAATTGACTAATTATGTATGAAAAACCTAAGCTTTATGCAATGTTGGAAAACACAATGTGATATGAAAACAATGAACTATGAATGAACAAATGCAAAACAAAAGAGAAAAGGGATGAATCAGAGTGCACTTGGGAAAAGATTGGGGAATCTAGAATATTCTGAATGCTGTCTAAAATTTTAAAAAAATCACCAGTGGGATTCATTCGCCACTGGTGGTGAATCAGTCCTGCTTCTGATGAAAACTGGCGGGAACATGTTTCTGAGTGTCAGGATCCAAAATCTGACAAAATCTAGATTTCCAACCTTAAGGTGGGACTTATTTGCCATTGATGGTGAATAATTCCTCTCCCAAAATTATGAGAAATTAGGGGACATTCTGTAGCACCAGATATGAGGTTGTCTACTTGTTGGGTTGTGAAAGTCAAATCTGTAAAAAACAGACAAAATTTCTTCTCCAAGCTTGAAATAAGATGTAGTTGACTTGAAACAATTTGTTGATTTATTTTCCACTTTTCAACACCTAAATTCTTGTCAAATCTACATACACAAGTCTGCAAACACACATGCAAAAGGGGAAAAATGGTTAAGGGTTAGGTTATAAGGATTTTCCTTGGTCAAATCCCACTTTGGTAATCAAACCCTCAATGAAATAATGCAATGAAGGAGAATGATAAAAAAATAACATGCATATGCTATCAACTTACCAAACCCTTGTTGAAGAAAATATGAAGATATGCCAATGGATACTCTTGAATGTCTAATTGACGCTTGATTCAATGATACAAAGTGTTTGAATGCTTGAATGGATGTGTGAATAAGTGAACTTGATGAATAGGGTTTAAAATGAGAAGAAAAAAACTTATTCATACACACTTGTGCCTTAGTAACCTGATGATACCTCATCACAAGCCGACATCAAGTAATTTTGAATAAAAACTCGTAAGGAAATTTGAAATATTTTGAATTTGGAGCCAAGAGGGACTCATTCACCACACATGGCGAATGGGTCCCACCTTGGACTTGAAAGTGGGTGTCAGGAATTAAGTCACATTTAATGTTTTTTGTTAGGTTTACATTCAAAAATACACTTAATTAAGCCTTATAAGGGCATAAACGGGTCGAAAAAAGCATAAGAAAGGAGTAAATAGTGAAATTATGCCTAGAAAAGCTTGAAATATTGTCACAAGACTTTACAACACTTCAAAATAGAACTTAATAAGGGATGAAAAGGTGATTTTTAGGTGAATTGTAATGAATAGATTCTATAAAAGTGGAAATATTTTACAACACTTCACAACACCTTCACAACACGTCACCATTTGAATTTTAAGGACCAAAGTGTGCATGTTCAAACCATATTACATCAATAAATCAAAGAAAAATAGACTAAAAATTGTGAAGAAAGGCCTAAAAGACCATGACAATGGCAAGGGGGCATTTTTCTATGGTGCAAGATCTCAATCCAATGAAGAAAGAGGAAAGATACTTGACAACAGGGTATCGTAGGGTATGATTTTAGATTACAAGAGGGGTTCACCACCAAGTAAGAAATTGGAAAGACAAATGCAATGCAAGTTGAAATGCAAGATGAAATGTGAAACCCTAGTTCAATGTAAAGTAACACTAAACGACCTAGAAATGCATATAAAATAGAATAAAAAGTTGTGAAATAGAATATGTCCACCTGGTAATCTAAAGGTAACTGGAAGGAACTTTGAAATGTTGGAAATTCTAACTTTTTGACCTAGTGGTACTCATTCACCATTCTAGGTGAATTAGTCCTAGATCTGGATTTCTACATAGGAATAGGTTTTGGGAAAATGGGTATCTGAATCTACAAAAATCTCCAGAAAACACCTACAAGGAGACACATTCACCACTTGTCGTGAATTAGTCCTATTCTACTTTTTTGAGAATTCAAAGTCTAAATCTATGCTTCTTAGTCTACTCAATCTGATTCTCCAGGTTTTCAGATCTGAAACACTAATTTCAAGGTTGTAGGTGACTTTTTGGTGAAGATTATTGTGGCAAAAAAAAGGTACGCCTTTTCTTTGCTTGATTTGGAAATAATTAATGATAAATTGGACTTGATATCACCTTGTTCTAGTGTTGTGATGAGTAAATTGCACATCCACATTAGGTTTTGGGCCCTTCTAAGCTAAATAAACTTAACTTTTCCCTAATTTAATGTCGTAAAGTGTATTAATTGACACCTTCACATTAAATTTAGGAGTCTTGAAAATTAAGTGGACCTAATCTAGTGATGCAATGTGTTCTACACATTCATATTGGATTTAGGGCCCTTTTTAGTTAAATAGACTTATTTTTTCCTTAATTTAGTGTTGTAAAGTGTATTTATTTACACTTTCACATTGGATTTTTTTCCCTATTGCATTTATGACCTTTATATCATCTTTAATAGGTGCCTAAGACTCTATATTGTGCATCCCAAGGCATATTTCAATAAAAAAACCCAAAAAAATCAATAAATAAGCTTAATTTACGCAATCCCCGACACTTTAGCAATCAAAATAGGCCTTGTGGAACCCATTCGCCACTTTGGGAAAATGAGTCCTATCTAGGTGGGACCCATTTGCTGCAGATGGCAAATGAGTCCCATTTGGCCTATTTTAAAGGTTTTGAGTGAGATAAATTGGGTTTTAAGTTCAAATTTTGTGTATGTCGACCTTTGGGATCTAATACACGAAATATTAGATATATTTCCTATATAAGTGAGCTTTCAAATCAATATTTCATTAAGCCTACATGATATAAATTCAAGCCCTCAAGAGCTAAGTATTACAAGACTTCACAAGATCATCAATAGAGCATTCAAGACCATTTTTAAGGCATTCAAGAATATAATTCTTCATCAATTGTTGTAGCAATTCAAGATCCATCATCATGTCAAAGGTTATCAAGAATCAAGCATGTTATTGAGCTAGTGTTGTGATGTAGCATTAAAGATCCAAGATTAAGCATTATTCTACTCCTATTGTCAAGATCAAGATCTACATCCTTCATGACCATTTCATGTTGAGTTGCAAATTTACAAGACATCATTTACAAGGAATCATTCAAGGTATTATTGTCCATGATTCATGTTCTTTAGTTCATGTTTCATGCCTTCATTTCATTGTCTCATCATTTGGTTTAATTACCTACAAGGGGTTTGACTAAGGCAAACGCCCATTCCCTAACAATTAATACTTTTTTTTCTCTTTCTCTCTCTCTTTGTGTAATTGCAGATTTAGGTGTTTTTAATACTTGAAGGATCATTGAAGATTAGGTTCCAAGCTTGAAGAAAGTTTTTGGAGTTGTCTCTCCATTTGCAAGGTCGTAATCTTCACCAAAAATTCATCTACAACCCCAAAATTATATTTTCAAATTCGGAAACAAAGATGAATAGAAAGAGCAAACATTGAAGACCAAATTCATATTTTGAAGTTTTAGAAATCCCTAACTAGACTCATTCACCCGAATTGGTGAATGAGTCCCAATTTAGGTCAATTTTGAGACTTATAGTTTCAGATATCATTTTTCCAGAAACATGTTCCTATGTAGAAGCCCAGATCTGGGACTAATTCACCTAGATTGGCGAATGAGTCCCAATAGACCAAAATTTCAATATTTTCAGCATTTCAAACCTCCTTCCAATCATCCCTAGATTTCTAGGTGCACACATTTCATCTTGCAACTTGTTATTCTATTTTTCATGCATTTTGAGGTCATTTAGTGAAGCATTGCATCAAACTAGGTTTAAACATTTTATATTGCATTGCATTTGACTTTCCAAGTCTTAACTTGGTGGTGAACCCCTCATTAGTTTACAATCAACCCATAGGACAACCCTATTGCAAGATCTCTTTCTCCTTTGCATTGAGATCTCTAGAGTTATCCTTGAGTGAAATAGCTTGAAAGTGGGTGTGCTCTAGGTCCTAAGCCATACGATAGCATCCCATCCCCATCACCCATTTTTAGAGGTTCCATTTTGGTGAACCTGCATTTAGAACATCATAATTCTGATTTGGAGTGAATCATCATCCTAGATCTTGCTTACATTAGCTTTGCATTAGGCTTTGCATTGATTAATTGGCATTCTAGGGTTTCAAATCTTTTCATTAGTGAAAGTGCATATAGGTTGCATTTTTTCATCTCAAATAAATGAAAAACATCTAAAAACTACATTTTCATTTAGGTTATAGGTCATACAAAATAAAAAGTATAAAAAGTCACTTAAAAATTTCTAAATTTTTTGAATAAAACCTAACTGGAACTCATTCGCCCCTCTGGGAAAATTAGTCCTAGTCCAAATTTTAAACAACCTTTAACAACATTAAGAACCTCATTTATGTGCTTCCTAAGCTTGCTAGTAACATATACTATAAGTCTGGAAAGTCTTAGTAACATTTTTTTTATGCATCTAGGTCAAAAACATCAATTTAGGGTACTCATTTTTTAAATCATTTCAATTACAAGCATCATTAAATCTGAAAATTTTCACATTTCTAAAACTTTTCATCATATGGATAAAAGTACTTTTCCCTTTTGCATATACAATGTTTACATTCATAAAACTTTGCATAAGTTTGATAAAAGTGCTTTTCATTTTTGGATATACATTGTTTGCATTCTTAAAGTTTTGCATACATTGGATAAAAGTAATTTTCATCTTTTGATATATGCATTGTTTACATTCTTAAAGCATTGAATAAGATGGTTAAAAGTGATTTTAGTTTTTTTTCAAACAATGTTAGTAACTTAACTTTCTAGGCATGCTAAGAAAAATTTCATATCCCCTCCCTATGAGAGTGTTTTAGTGAAAGAGAATACAACCTTGGACATTCCTAACAATCATATTCGTTCTTCTCCTAATATCTCTCCTATTGGTGAAGAAGATATTTTGGTGTTAGAAGATCCAATCAATGAGAGTTTTGAGAATCCTAGTTGTTTCTCTCCTTCTACCTCTCTTTTTAGGAAAGACATTGATGAACAAGAAGAAAAAACCATAGGTAATCATGATGATAACATAACACAACAAGAAACCATTGAAACTTTAACTATCCTATATTCATCTCCCAATATCTTCCCCTCTTGTGATAATGTTTTATAAGATGAAAGCTTAAGTGAGGAAGATATGTTGGTGTTGGATGATCAAACCCTTAAGGTTTATAACAACTCTCTCTATGATCATTATCCTGTGTATCCTATTTTGTAAGAAATTAGGGAACAAAGGAATGAAATCATAAATGATCACAACAATCACATTTGTTCTTCTCCTTGTATCTATCCTAGTTGTGAAGAAGATACTTTGATGTTAGAAAATACAATTGATGAAAGTCATGGGAATATTGATTTCCTCTCTTCCCCTAGAGAAAATATTAATGAACAAGGAAACACCATCATTAACAAGCTAGAAAATCCAACCATTTATCATTCCCCTACTTGCAATGAAGTCATTTTGGAAGAACCAATCCTTGAATGTCAAGAATATTCAATTTTTAGTTCTAAAAACTCTCCTCCTAGGTAAGATATCATGGTGCAAGAAAATGATAACAATAGTAATGTGACTTCCTTGAATTACAGTGAAAAGATGATACTAGATTGCCCCTTATTAGAAGTACATCAAACTGAGACTACCGAGGTTATGAATGCACAAGTTTCCATTAGATCCTCCTTGATTAATGGACCTCCTACATATCTCGTGGGATATCCTAAGAATCCTCTAATTCTTTACCCCACCTCACAACAACCGCAAACTCAAAATAAACCCGAACTTATCCTTTACCCACCTGAAAATAATACCATTGCTCATACATATAACACTAGAAACAATACGCAACCAAGAAAAAAAAGTTCAACATCCCTTCCATTTCCTAATCCTATCCTACCTAGTCTCCCATATTTTCCTACACAAAGTGGAAATGAGTATGATCTTGTTGAACAACTTAAGAACACTCATGCTAAGATATCATTCTGGGACCTTATTCAATCCTCCCCCCACTATCATAACATGATTCAAAGTGCCTTGCACCAAGTTCCTGTCCCTTCTAATGTGAAATAAAATGACATATCAGCTTTGATTCAATAAATAAAAGATGATTTTTTTTCCACCAAAGTAAGCTCCCTGCTTTGGAAGTTGAAAAACAATGTGATGCTTTCATGATACTAGCTAAATATAATCAAACAGGAATAAAAGGAACCCTCATCAACAATGGCTCTACTCTTAATGTGTGTAGTGTACAACTTTTGGATAGGATTGGCGTGGATAAATAAAAAATTCAACCCGCCTCTTTATCTTTTAGTGGGTTTGATAATGTGGGAAGACAACCACTTGGAGTGATTACTTTGCTGGTGAAGGGGCACCCACAAGTCTTCATGCCTCCAAGGGGTCAAAAAATGGATTTTTATCTTTATTTTGATGTTTTCCATGTAATAAGTTCTTCAGGGACCATTTCATGTGTGTTGGATTCAGTTTGAGTCATTATGGAGTCTCTAGGTGCAAGGTTAAGTAAAAATGTAAATGTTGCCAACATTGTCAAGCAATTTTGCAACTTTTTGCAAACAAAAATGTAATTGAGGATTTTTCAATCCAAATAACCAAAATATGGTTGGAGGAAATTGAAATATGTTGGTACATGCATAAAATTC
This sequence comes from Sequoia sempervirens, assembly GCA_007258455.2. NCBI lineage: Eukaryota > Viridiplantae > Streptophyta > Pinopsida > Cupressales > Cupressaceae > Sequoia > Sequoia sempervirens. The sequence continues at coordinate 39,882,335 of VDFB02109042.1, forward strand.
CTTGTAATCTCGAATCCCAAGGTTGGGAAGGATAGGAAGGAGATTGGAATGAAAATTAGAATCAATTTCAGGAGCTAAATTTCTATGTTTTTCCTGTAACAATCCTATTCTTTCACATGGTACGAATTCCTATTTTCTTTTTGTTTGGTTCAATTTTGTGTTGATTTGCAAAAGTTATAAGCATTTTGGTGAAAACCATTTTGAACCCTGCCTAAGGTTTCAACTTGAAAAAAATGTCATAACTCAAGTTCCCTCCATGGGAAAATGCTACAAATTGGCAAAAAATTGTGTTGTGGTACTTTCGATCACCCTACAAGATTTGGGCTCATTATTTTCATGTGGGAAAAATATCTTTTCACCAATTCACTTTCCCACATTCTCAAAATAGTCATAAACATCCCTTAAATGGTCACTATCCATTGAAACCCTCATTTAATCTCATGTATTTGGGTTGGATGAATGTTGTGATATGGTGGAGAGGCCTACCATGGTATGGAAATAGTTAGGACTTTCATTTTTGTGTAGTTCAATCATTTTTTTATGCCAAAACCTCATGGTTGTCATGCCTAGCTACCAATTAGGCCTAGTTAAGGAATAAGAAAATCAAAATTTGAAGCCTTCCTTACAAAGTGACCCCACATGGTTTTGAGATATGTTCAATAATGGACAAATGGGTATCTGAATCAAGTTTTCTTTCTTAGAGACCAGTTCTAATTAAGAAGTTATGCCAAAAAATGCATTTTTGAAAGGCTACTAGCAAAATGAAGGTAAATGAAGGAAAACCCACCAATTGATGTTTAAAGGCTTGAAAGAGTGATTGTTTGGTTGGGTTAGGTTGTTGATTACCCATTATCTGCATCAAATTAGTATCAGACCTCGAAGTTCTAGGCACGATAAGTTTTAGAAGTTTGTGTATTATCTTTTACAGGTTGAAGAAAAGAGTCTGGGTACCAAAAGACTAGGCCAAGTGAAAAGAAAGAGGCCTAAGATGACGTATCACACAAAAAAGAAGCAACATTGATAAGAAGAAAGGTGAAAAATACTTTCTTAAGAAAGAAGAATGGAAATGTTGAGAGATTTGTCTGTGGAAACTTGCAAAGTAAGGAGTTACCAAGCAAGAAATAAGTGATGAGAAAATAGAGAAGTTACATTACAAACTCCTATTCACGTTATGCCTCATGATCTTTCATACAATCTCTTTTTAAGAAGACCATGGATTCATGAGATACATGTGGTGCCTTCTACCCTTCATCGTAAAATGAAGTATGTCTACAACAACAAAGTGTACAAATTGGATGATAATAATGAGCCTTACAGTGTTTTACAACTTGAGAAAAACAAGGGGAATCCTTTGAAAACATTGACACTAACAACACAAGTAGAACCCGTGTAAGAGAAAGACAAAGAAAAAACATTGAAGAAGTCATGAAGCTATTAGAAGATAATTGGGGCTCCTTAGATTTCACACCAACATTCATGGGAGAATACAAGAGGTATGTGTAGGATGATCATAGAAAAAATAGGCCATTAAGTGGCAAAAAATTTAGAAAAATCAAAGTTAGGCAAATTGACGTAAAAATTTGCATAATTTATCTAGATTATTTCAAAAATATGTAAGAGTACAATTAGTAGCAAATTGAATGTAGTTTCTAAACTACTAGGTTTATTTACAAAAAAAATAATTTATTTGGTGAAAAGTTGAAATTTCAATGTAGCAGTACTTAAATTTCAGGAAAAAAATAAGAAGTGGGTGTTTGTCTAACCACCCTAACCACTGTAAAATGATAATATTATTTTATGATATTTTAGATATATAAGTAAAAGACTCATGTATAGATGTGATGCATATTTTTTTGTAATTTTTTTCCAAGTAAATAATTAATTATGATTTTTTTATTACAATTTTTTAAAAATATAAAAAACTCATATGTCTGATCACCTTAACTTGGTCAAAAATTCATGATTTTTTTTTAATACTATAGTATGTGAAGCATAGAATGTGATGCATGTTTCATATTCAAAAAATGTGATACCGTTTGAAAGCTATAGATTTTTTCTAATCAGCCCATCAATCAGGACTTTAGTCGTAATTCAAACATAAAATGAATAATAATAATTTATTAAATTCAAAGTAAAGCATAATTTATATTGGTGAAAAACTGAGAATCTCCTTTAAAAACTATTTTTGTTTCATTAATTTTGGGTAAAAAAAAAGTCATGAGCCACATACCCATCATATCACCACTTTTTGGCCCATCATGATCCTGCACATACCCCAAGATCATAAACAAAGATTCTAAAGAGGGAAAAGAAAAAATAGTAATGTCAACACAAAATTTGGAACACCCTTCAAAAGCATCCACCTCAACCACTTTAGAAAATGAAATAAATTATACAACAAACTTTGATGACCTTAATTATGAGCAACCACCAAATCTAAAAGAGATGAAGAATCCTTATTGAAAAGGTTATGAAATGATGAAACAACTTGGTTATAGTGGAAAAGGATGTGATGCTAGAGAACAAATTATTTGTGTGCCTATAGAGCCTCACACACAAGAAAATACTTCTGGTCTTGGTTATTGTCCTTTGATAGAAATCAACCCATCAAACAAGCCTTCAATTAATATCAACACTCTTACAAAAGATTCATGTAAGCCAACTTTAACATTAGTGCAGCCTGAACTGATAGACACTAGTGATCTTGATTTTTATCCTTTGCGAGAAATGAAACAAACAAATAAATCTTCTCTTAATGTCAATATCGTCATGCAAAGCACTGATGATTTGAATTATCCAGATGTTACACCCTCCTATAAAGGAGAGAACAAAATATCACAATCTAAAAACTCTTGTGTAAGTATGACATCTTGTACAAAGCAAGAGATATCATTCTTACAAAATAAAGGAACATCTTCTACCGTTGATCAAGAGGGTATCTTGTCAAGAATCCTCCAAGATCATTTGATATCCCTCCCTCCAAGAACATGAAAGAAATTTTATTACAAACATTCATTTTGTGCATATCATAGAGTTCATGGTCATTCTACTACTAAATGTAAGGCTTTGAGTAACAAAATTCAATATCTTAAGGACTGTGGTGCTCTCCTTTAGGTTGAAGCATCTAGTTCCTCTTTTTATTTTAGCTCATCGCTTTCCTACACTAAGTGGGGGTAAGGGGTTAGATAGCCTTGTCCTCATATGTCACTTGTCGTTGTCTCTTTTGGCTAGTTGACCGCCTTTCATGTATATATAAGAGTAATCTTGGGATGTGGATAACATGCCTTAAGTTGGATCACATGTGGCATACTTATTCATGATGTAGCTCAATTTGGAAACATATGACTTGGCATACGGCTTTCCGAATAACCTCTCACATATTCTTCTAATTTAAAGCAATTTTTCACAAAAATGGTGTTAGAAACTGCTTTAAAGTGGGGGCATACATTGACACTCATGTTTTACTACATGTTTTTCTTTCTTCTTGCAATGTGTACTTTTCTTGGTGGTGTCATTAGGCTTGATTTCCTTCAAGAGTGTGATATTTATTTGACGTGTCCTCTCTTGGAGACATTAGGCATGGTGCTCCATAAGAAGACACCTTGAATGAAATAAGCAAAATCCCTTTGAATATTCCTTGCACTATTTTGTATAATTTATAACAATTATTATATGGCCACCTTGCATAACACACTTTGCATGCCTATAGAGCCATTTTTTTTTTTCATGAGTCCCAAGCATACAAAGTTTTTCTTTCCTCATGAAGCTTGATGTTCATTGTTTGTTCATGAGCTCCAAGAATACAAAGTTTTGCTTGTCTCATGAAGCTTGAAGATCATTATTGCATCATACCTTATCAAAGTTATCAAGCGGTATAGCTTTGGTCTAGTTGTATGGGAGCCAAATGAAGGAATGACTTTCCTTAGCCACTCGCGTATGTGAGCACATACCGGTTGTGTGTATCACCCTTTTGGATACTCACCCAATGGGAGACCTAAAGTTCTATGGCCCCAAAGTGAGCATATTGCGGATACTCACCCCACGGACGACCTAAAGTTTCGTGGCCCCAAAGTGAGCACATTATTTTAAAATCTAGATACACCCATCTTATTCTTTTCTTTCTTCTTTATTTCATTGGAATTGTATGTTTGTGTATCTTTCTATGCTACAAATCATCCACCTTGTGTGCATCCCTTTGTGCTTATATTGGTTTGATGTAGGATCTTGTATCCTGGGGGCTTGGCCACCTCCTTTGATCTTTGTCATCCTTTGCCATCCACATCGGTATACTAGGACCCCTCTTGAATGTCTACTTTAGTGTGAGTTTGCAACAAGTTCATCCTCTCACTAAAGTGGGTACTAAATGCGGCAATGAAAAAAGTACACTGTTTCCTTGATTTTGGAATAATTAATGATAAATTGGACTTGATATCACCTTGATCTAGTGTTGTGACAAGTTTTACACATCCACATTAGGTTTTGGGCCCTTCTAAGCTAAATGAACTTAACCTCTCCCTAATTTAATGTTGTAAAGTGTATTTATTGACACCTTCACATTAAATTTAGAAGGCTTGTAAATTAAGTGCACGTAATCTAGTGATGCAATGTTTTCTACACATTCACATTCGATTTAGGGCCCTTTTTAGTTAAATAGACCTATTTTTTCCTTAATTTAATGTTGTAAAGTGTATTTATTTACACTTTCACATTGTATTTTGGGCCCTATTGCATTTATGACCTCTATATCATCATTAATAAGCCCCTAACACGCTATATTGTTCATCCCAAGGAATATTTCAATCAAAAACTCAGAAAAATCAATAAATAAGCTTAATTTACACACTCCTCAACACTTTAGAAATCAAAATAGGCCCTGTGGGGCACATTCACCACTTTTGGTGAATGACTCCCATCCAGGTGGGACCCATTTTCTACAGATGGAAAATGAGTCCCATTCCTATTTTAAAGGTTTTGAGCAGGAAAAATTGGGTTTCAAGTTCAAATTTTATGTATGTCTACCTTTGGTATCTAATACACATGATATTAGATGGATTGCCTATATAAATGATCTTTCAAATCATTATTTCGTCAAGCCTATAGGATATCAAGTCAAACCCTCAAGAGCTAAGCATTCCAAGACTTCACAAGATCATCAAGAGAGCATTCAAGATCATTTTTAAGGAATTCAAGAGCATAATTCTTCATCATTTTTTGTAGAAATTCAAGATCTATCATCATGTCAAAGGTTACCAAGAATAAAGTGTGTTATTGAGCTAGTGTTGTGATGTAGGATTAAAGATTCAAGACTAAGCAGTGTTCCACTCCTATTGTCAAGATCAAGATCTACATCATTCATGGTCATTTCATGTTGAGTTGAAAATTTATAAGACATCATTTAAAAGGAATCATTCAAGGTATTACCATCCATGATTCATGTTCTTCGTTTCATGTTTCATGCCTTCATTTCATTGTCTCATCATTTGGTTTAATTACCTACAAGGGGTTTGGCCAAGGAAAATCCCCATTCTCTAACAATCAACACTTTTTCTTTCTCTTTGTGTAATTCTAGATCTAGGTGCTTTGAAGACTTGAAGGATCATTGAAGATTATGTAACAACCATGGAGAAATTTGTTGGATTTGTTTCCCCATTTGCAAGGTCATAATATTCACCAAAATGTCATCTACAGCCCCAAAATCAAAGTTTCAGATCCACAAACAATGAGGAACAAAAATAATAGACGTTGAAGACTAGATTCAGATCTTGAAGTTTTAGAAATCCCTAATTGGACTCATTCACCTAGATTGGCGAATGAGTCCCAGTTTAGTTCAATTTTGAGACTTTTGCAATTTTGGATACCCCTTTTCTAGAAACCTGTTCCTATTTAGAAACCTAGATCTCCATGATTGATTTTCCCAAATTGGCGAATTAGTTCCAACAGACCAAAAATTTAGGATTTTTAGCATTTCAGACCTCCTTCTAGTCAACTCCAAATTTCCAAGTGGACACATTTCATCTTGCAACTTGTTATTCTATTTTTCATGTATTTCTAGGTCATTTAGTGAAGCATTACATCAAACTAGGTTTAAATTTTTTATCTTGCATTGCATTTGTCTTTCCAAGTCTTAACTTGATGGTGAACCCCTCATTAGTTTACAATCAACCCATAGGACATCCCTATTGCAAGATCTCTTTCTCCTTTGCATTGTGATCTCTAGGGTTATCCTTGAATGTAATAACTTGAAAGTGGGTGTGCTCTAGGTCCTAAGCCATACGATAGCATCCCATCCCTATCACCTATTTTTAGAAGTTCCAATTACAACCTTGAAAATGAGGAAACAACTCCAAAAAAATTATCCAAGCTTGTAACCTAATCTTCAATGATCTTCAAGTCTTCAAAGTACCTAGATTTGCAATCACACAAAGGAGGAGAAAAACTTGTTGATTGTTAGTGAATGGGGGTTTTCCTTGGTCAAACCCCTTATAGGTGATTAAACCAAATGATGATACAATGAAATGAAGGAATGAAACATGAAACAAATAACATGAATCGTGGACAATAATACCTTGAATGATGCCTTGTAAATCTGTAACTCAACATGAAATGGCCATGAAGGATGTCGATCTTGATCTTGACAATAGGTGTATAACAATGCTTGACCTTGGATCTTTAATACTACATCACAACACTAGCTCAATAACATACTTGATGCTTGATATGCTTGAAATTATGATGGATCTTGAATTATTGCAACAATTGATGAAGAATTGTACCCTTGAATTCTTTAGAAATGATCTTGAATGCTCTCTTAATAATCTTGTCATGTCTTGAAATGCTTAATCCTTACTTGCTTGACTTGATATCATGAACGCTTATGTTAAATAATGATTTGAAATCTCATTTATATATAGGAAATGCACTCAAATGACTATTTATTTGATCCCAAAGGATGAAATAGAAGAAATTTGAACTTAAAACATATTTTTCTTGCCTAAAAGGGTACGTGCATGATCATCATGGAAAAAATAGGCCTTTAAGTGGTAAAAAATTTAGAAAAAATCAGAGTTAGGAAAGTTGACGTAAAAATTTGAATAAGTTATCTATATTATTTCAAAAATATGTAACAATAGAATCTGTAGAAAATTGAATGTAGTTTCTAAACTACTAGGTTTTTTTTAATCTATTTGGTGAAAATTTGAAATTTCAATGCAATAGTACTTAAATTTCAGGGAAAATATAAGAAGTAGGTGTTTATCTAACCACCCTAACCACAATAAAATGATAATATTTTTTATAAGATTTTAGATATAAGTAGAGGACTCATTTCTAGATATGATGCATATTTTTTGTATTTTTTTCCAAGTAAAAAATAATTATGAATTTTTTATTACAACTTTTAAAAAATATAAAAAACTTGTATGTCTGACCACCTTAACTTGGTCAAAACTTCATGAAATTCAATTTTTTTTAATCCTATAGTATGTGAAGCATAAAATTTGACGCATGTTTCGGATTCAAAAAATGTGATACCGTTTCAAAGCTATAGATTTTTTTCAATCAACCTATCAATCAGGACTTTAGTCATAATTCAAATAGAAAATGAATAATAATTTTATTTATTAAATTCAAAGTAAAGCATAATTTATTGGTGGAAAGCTGAGAATCTCCTTTAAAAACCCTTTTCGTTTCATTAATTTTGGGTAAAAAAAAAGGTCGTCAGCCACATACCCTACACATACCCATCATATCGCCACTTTTTGGCTCATCATGATCCTGCACATACCCAAAACCTAAAAGATAGGCCAAATGGGACTCATTCACCCAAAGTGGCGAATGGGTCCCATAGGGCCTATTTTTACTGCTAAATTGTCGAGGAGTGTGTAAATTATGTTTATATGTTGATATTGTCAGGTTTTTGATCGACATATGCCTTGGAATGCACAATATGGGGTCATAGGGGCCTATTAATGATGATATTAAGGTCATGCACAATATGGGGTCATAGAGGCCTATTAATGATGATATGAAGGTCATAAATGCAATAGAGCCCAAAATCCAACGTGAAATTGTAAATAAATACACTTTACAACACTAAATTAAGGTCAAAATATGTCTATTTAGCTAAAAAGGGCCCTAAACCCAATGTGAATGTGTAGAATAAATTACAAAACTAGATTAGGTCCACTTAATTTATAAGCCTCCTAAATTTAATGTGAGGGTGTGAATAAATACACTTTACAACATTAAATAAGGGAAAAGTTAAGTTTATTTAGCTTAGAAGGGCCCAAAACCTAATGTAGATGTGTAAAACTCATCACAACACTAGATTAAGGCGATATCAAGTCTAATTTATCACTAATTATTCACAAATCAAGCAAGGAAAAGGTGTAATTTTATGTTGCCACACTATTATAGTAAGTAGGAGTCACCAACATTGCAAGTTGTAGCTTTCATCGCCATTTATGCATGAGAAAGGAGTCACAAGTTTCAAAGTGAAATCGCTATAAAGGAGAATCTTCAAATAGAAAAATTGGGATTGGTAAATGTAAAAGCATATGTGGTATAAATTAAGGGGGATTTTGGCATATATAATTTCTCCCACTAAGAATCATTAAATGAGAAAGGAAAAATTAAGAGAGTATGTGGTGAGGTCTAGTGGCATAGGCCTAATATGACAATAGGCTCACCTTCTCTCTCTCCTTGTTAACTATAGAAATTACCCAAATATTTCTATCTCTACTTAAGAGATTATGTGGAAACTTTGGTCATGATATTGCACCCTACACCACACTAAGCTACAACTGCAAGGTCTTAATCTAGGTTTACATAGGGCTATCTAGGGAATCCTCTAAATATTAGCAGGGTGCATGAGGCACAACTGTGAACATTAACCCATCACAAGTGTGGGTCGAAAACTTTTAGCGGGAAATATTAGACCAACCATGCACCTCTTGTATTGGAATCACCCAGACATCAAGGCTTTTCTAGACACAATGTGGTTAGATTAGGGTATATAACTTTTATTCTCTCCCTTTGTATAACCCACCAGTAATTCATGGTTCAGGTCATCCTCTGTGGTGATGAAATCCCTAGGTAGGCCTCTTAAAGGGAAGGACAAGCTAGGTTTTTTTGATCCCCAAGATCTTACGAGACACAAGGGTAAAGAATACACACAAGCTAGCGAGCCCTAGCTTCTAATATAAAAAAATGAGGAGGTCCAAGATTTATGATCCCTAAGATTACACTAGGCACAAGGGGAGAGCATACATCTATGCAACCTTCCAAACACGAAAAACAAAAGTTAATTAACCCACTAATCTAACTTTAGTGCCTAATTTAGTGGGATATCAAAAATATTTGACTAACGTCCTACAAAACCACAAATTAGTAGTTTAGATATTGTTTCTTGGGCTAGTTGAAGAAGCTACACCACTTGTTAGTCCAATATTTAGCTAAAATTTTTAAAATTTTAAAACTAAACAAAAGTGAAAATTGATAGAGAAATGAATGCAAGCACAACATTATAGAAAATTAAAAAAAGTAACTGTCAAGGGCGCAACTCTACAAAATAGAGGTGCATGAAGTCAATACATAAGAATTGATAGTCTTTGGGCAGGCAAAAAGAGTTATTACGGAAGCACAAAATAGAAGGGAAACATGTTTGCATAGAAGCGTAGTAGTCTACACAAAACTGCACTTGCATAGAGTGTAAAAATCTACAAAACTTGGTTAGATAAAAACAATAATTGTTTAATAAAATGTGATAAAACTGGTTAGGGGTAAGTGCACCAAGTTGGGACACAAAAATGGCTCTTAAGATGCCACTTTTAAAAAAAAAAAAAATCAGAAAATTCTAATGTTCAGAAGAAAATGAAGATAGTTATGCTCAAAATTTGAAGATGTAACAAGAACAAGAGTTGTAGTGCTTTGAATCTAATTTCTAAACTACTTTTTTTTTTTGAAAATAATGAAGATTAGGGGTTTGAAAAAGGGGGACCACAAATAGTGGTCATGTTATTATAAAAAAATTAGCATAGTGTTTGTTGTGGCCTCCCTAAAATGTTAACTATTTTTTAGAATTCTAAAAATCCAAACGGTGAGAAATTAGCTAACACCATATGTAGTTTATTCCAATTTTTTTGAATAATTTTTTTATGTGTATATAATATTTTACAAATTTTTGAAGTGGATACATTAGGAAAAGCTAAAATTCAAGTGTGTTCCCCTAATTTTTGAAAAAATTTGAAAATCAATATTTTTCCACTACGTGTAGAATGGAGTCTAGTTTATAAAAATGTAATTTATTTTAAAATTAGATGAACAAGTAAAAATCTATACCAAAACTAGCACATGTTGGTTTTTGACAAAAATGGAGGCACTAACAAGAGAAGATATTGTGAGCATAATCATAACATAAGCTAAACATACCAGAACCAATAGATTCTAAGCAATATCTAACTAGTTAAGCTATACTCCCAATGAAATACTTGAAAACATAGAATGAAGAATCTATTTAAACATAAACAATGAAGAAATGCATAAAGGAAAATAGTTAAATGCCTCAAACCTCATCCCATTGGGGGATTGGTGTTGCATTGATGTGGACTGACAACCCTTTCCTAATCCCTAGATTGAAACAAGCTCAAAGATGGTAGCCATTGATGAAATTTGATGAAAACTAAGCTAAAATGGACAAAAAGCGAAAAATGGATGCAAGATGGATGAATGCGAGTACACAAATGTGCATCATAAATTTTCTAAAATGGAAGTGGATCTTTTTCTCTTCAAAATGAGGAGTATTTATACCAGAAAATGTTGAATCAAGGGTCAAGATTGATTTGATCAATTAACAGATGCAATGAGAGGTGAAGGCATGGATCAAGGATTCTCATCAATGGATGAGAATGAAAGTTGAAAAGGATCAAGGAGTTAATCAATGGCTCTCACTGATTCAAAGAAGCACACTTTCTAAAAATTAGGAAGTTGTTAGAAGATATTCCCATTTTTGAATTAGTGCAAATAGAGGAATATTTCATAGGAATATTCCCTTGCAAGTGGGAGGATGAGGGAAATTAGCAATTTAGATAATTAAAAAAAAATTGTGCAAGATAAAGGAAATTAGGATTATCATTAAATAATTAACTTATTCAAAGAAAGGGGATCAAATGACATTTAATTGAATAATTTAAAATTATTTAATTAAATGAGAGGACATAAGCAATTTAATTAAATAATTTGCATTACTTAATTAAACAAGATGAACATGAGCATGAAAGGGGATGAATTAGCCAAATAATATTGATTATATGATTAATAGGAGAAAGTGATGAATTTAGTTGAATAATGAAGATTATTTAATTAAACAGTTGAAAAGAGGTGATTTAGGACGAAATGGTGTTAGTACTTAGATTGAGATGAGCAATATTAGTCAAGACAATTTTAAGTGTCTACATTTTTCCCCTCTTTTAAGTGAGGTACCCATTACATTGGTTCAAAGACTAACACTTTTCAGATTAATACTACTTCTTAGATCATAAATTCAAAAATTCTTGATTTTTTGATGCCCCACTGTTGACCTAATAGAAGGAATTAAGCTGGTACCCTGCCCCTCGAGAGATTGGGAGAAAATTTTAATTTTTTAGGTTGAGATCATGAAAAAGATTCAGGATCAGTTTGGCTTAGAGAGGACATAAAGATACTTCTTTAGAAAGATAAGATATTTGATAAATCACACAAATTTGATACTTGGATAGAAATATTAATAGAGATAAAAGAATGAGAAGAATAGGATGGATATTTGATTAACCCTTATTTTTGATATAACACATAAACACGATGCATCAAGGTATCGATAACTAGGATGGCATTGTATCTAATGTGATGGAATTTGACTCTACAAATAGATAGGATAATCCTTACTCACACTTGACATATAAAAACCTCGCTAGAATGTAGTTTAGAAGTTTATAACATTTCATACCAAAACATATGCAATAGTCAATAATTTATTCCAAACGACCTCCCTACACACAACAAAGCAAGTATTTTCCAAGGTTATATTACAAGAACATCCCACAAGCACAACAAATGAAAGATAATGATTGATTCTCCATTCCTTTCTCTCTAAATCATTTTGATAGACATCATTGAGAGGTACACATAATGGGTCAACAATATAAACCATAAGAAGATATCAAAATCAAATGTAGTCAATGTTATGCATATGTATCTCTTGCCAAAGTAGCACAACTAAGGTGATTTCTGACGATGATGTCCATTATAGGAATGATGCATCCTAGGACATGTTTATCAGATGTTTTGACTAAGACTAATTGCTTGATAGGTCATCGATACAAATTTTACCTTCTTTACTCATGATCTAGACCTTATATTTTCACATTTAGGTTCACACTTCACAAATTTTCCTACTTGTTTCCACTTGTTTTACTAAAGGTTGAAGATGACGATTGATTTATTATGATTGAAATTTTATTGCAGGTGAAAGTGAGATGAGATGGCTGAATTAAAATGGAATTTTTTGGAATATTTTAATGTTTTTCATTTTTTGAAATGTTTTGAGGTTGTTTTTTATGTTTTTGGGTGTATGTGAATGTTTAGGATTTTACAAGTTATTTGAGGTAGTTTAGGAATTTTTGGAATATTTCAAATGTTTTGGGTTTATTTTTCAAATATATATATATATATATATATATATATATATATATATATTTAGTATTGACCAAGACCTAAGAGGGACTAAACTATGGCCTCGGGGAGCTTATCAAAGATTATCCCTGGCTATGTTATGCATGCAAAGATCACGTAGTTTGACTAAATATGACTAGTAACAATTTATTGATGAGATATGAACACTTGATGGATTGTTAGTTTATTATGAAAAACTCCTAAAGGATTGACCTAATGCGTATCAGGGGATCATTGATGATGGCCTTCCCTATGTTCAAACTCAGAGACAATGTAGTTTGACAACCATGTTTCTGATTTTTTTGGCTTTTTGACTTGTATAGGGATTTTAATGATGTTTTGGATTTTGACTATACAACATTCTGATTTTTTTTATTTTTTGGATTTTGCAAGTGTTTTTTGATTTTGGTGATTTCATGATTTTTTTTTGGATTTCTTGAGAGATAAAAGATACCTTAGATCATGATGTCAATATCATGTTATGAGATTCTAGACATGGATCAAGAGTTATTTGAAAACAAGAGTGCAAGAACTTGCCCCTAGTGTCTAGCAATGTTTCATAGTTCAATGGACAAACCAAGATAGGTAATGTATATGCAAAGAGTTCAATAGAGATTTATCCTGCTAGATATGGAATATGCAACTTCATGAGAAAAAATGGTAAAGAGCCTATCAAGAGCTTTCCATGACTAGAGTTGAAGTACATACCAAACCTTTGTCAAGATCAAGATAAACTAGAATATCTAGATAAAGTTAGATTGGATGGATGGAGGGAACATTGGATTTATCATGACAAGGATGAGATACTTCCATCTGAAAAGGATCATATAGATGCTCGATTCTACTCATGATGCCTATTTTCCAAGTTTTCATAATATTGCATACCCAAAGCACCATTGAAGTGGTTTTCATTAGAGGATGATTTTTATTTTTACTATTTTCTTGATTTTTTTATTTTTTTTATTTTTTGAAAAAATTTCCCTCGTGTTGAAACACCTAGTGGTACAAATGTAGAGGCCACTATCATAATTTTCTAATGATACCCTACTTTAAGAATCTTCTTTACTAAGATACGAGCACTTGAATGCAACCTTGAAGAACTCTAATCTAACTTGTTAGTGTAGTGTCAAAAAATGTCATTGGGGACATTTTCACACTTGTTTGGGCCCTCTTTGTTGAATTGAGCCTAATGTTTCATTGATTTAGTGTTGTGATTTGGTTGACACATTCACATTAGGTCTTGGGCCCTTGTGAACTAATGAATTTAATTGTACCTTGCTAAAGCGTTGTGAAGTGTTGTAACTCACTTTCACACTTTTCTAAAGTTTTATTAATTAAATAAACCTAATGAATCTCCTTTTAACCTTAATTTTTCTTATGCTTTAGTTGGCCCTATTTTGCATCCACAAGCCTCATTTATTGCATCTTTTCAAGGATAATCCTGACACAAACCATTAAAAAATCATAATTTAGGTGTATTAGGCTTGAATAAACCATATTTAGTGATCTAAGAATCATTCGCCATTCTTGCATAATTAAGTATAAATACAATTTTCTTTCATTCATTTTTTACCTAGCAAGTTGAATGAGCATTCTAATACCATTTTTGAGTTTACAAGAGCATTCAATCATTCACAAGAGGGTTTAATATTCTTTAAGGGAAGATTATCAAGCATTTTAGAGTAGCATTCAAGCGTCAATCATCATGTCAAAGTCTTCATGCATCATGCTTGTTTTGGAGCTAACAATTGTTATGTAGGGGTTTATTATTAAAGCAAGCATTTCATTCAAGATATATCACCTTCAAGAAAGAGTCAAGATCTAAATCCATTGGAGCCATCTCACACATTCTTGCAACACCTCATTGCTAGGGTTTGGTGAATTGCAACATAAAACTTTGTTCATTCATCATTCTCTATTTCTATTTCATTCTATTTCTAGGTTTGATTACCAAAATAGGGTTTGACCAAGGAAAACCCCTATCCACTAAGCCAAAAACATTATTCCCTCTACTTTGAGTGTAATTTGTAGGTCTAGGTTGTAGATTTCCAAAGGAGAAATATTGGAGAAAAGTTGTCAAAGTTGTCATCAAGCCTTGCAGAACATTGGAGAACACCTATTGGTTGCAAATCAGAGTTTTGGGTTTGGAAATAAGTCAAGAATGATAGAACATATAGAGAAGAGTGGAATCTGAATTTGAAGCTTCAGAAAACCCTAACTAGACTGATTCACCACTTCTGGTGAATGAGTCCCAATTTCAATCAAAATTTAGATTTTTGCAAATTCGGATACCCATTTGGCAAATTCTGGTTCCTGCACAGAAACCTAGAATCTAGATTGATTCACTCGGCTTGGTGAATGAGTCCTACTCAACATTAAAGTTATATTTTCCAGTGTTCTAGACCTCCTTCCAGCCATCTCCAAATTTCCAAGTGCACATATTCCTTTATGTAGTTTTCTATGTTGTTTCATTTACATTTCTAGGTCATTTTGTAGGTCATTGCATTAAATTAGGGTTTAGTGTTGCATATTTCATTTCATTTATCATAACATGCTCTTACTTGGTGGTGAACCCATTATTAGTTTTTCTTAAGCCCTTAGGACAACCCTCTTGCAAGTCTCTTTCTCATTTGCATTTAGATCTCAAGGGTTTGTTCTTGAATGAAAGTGAGTGAAGATTGTCATTCTAGGTCCAAAACCCTAGAAGAACACCAAGCAATTTTACACCTTTCATTTAGGTGAACCTAAATTTAGAACATCTTAATTCTAGTTTGGAGTGCATTATCATCCTAGATCTTTCTTGCATTAACATTGCCTTAGGGTTTGCACTAGTTAACTTACATTCTAGGGTTTTCAAAATTTACATTAGTGAAAGCTCATATAGCTTCCATTTTTTCATCTAATTTCATTGAAAATCAAACAAAATGTGCATTTTCATCCAAGATACAGATCATAAAATATAAAATTCATAAAATTCAACTAATTCTTTTTGAAAATTTTGAAAAAAAATCTCATTAGGAGTCATTTGCCATGTTGGGCGAATCAGTCCCAGTGCAGACTTTGCATTGCATTTTCTGTCATTTTAAAGTTTTGTTTCTAAGCCTTTATTTGTTGTTTATAACTTGTTCAAGTTTATAGGCTTTTTGTTTCATCTAATTCATTGCATCTAGTCTAAATTAGTTCATCCTATGCATTGCTAAAAATCCAAATTGCATCTACAACATTTTATTTCACATTGTTGAATAGTTTAGAATCTAAAATTTGCATCATGGGTATGTGCTTTGGTAAGCTTTGGATGTCCTTGAAATCCTTAGTGTATGTGTCATGTTGTGCTTTTGGAAATAACCCTAATGAAATTAAACTTTACTCATACTCACTCAACTCCTAATGCATCTCCTCCTTGTGATGTTGATGTCATTAGAGAAGATGATGACAACATGAATACATTCCTAAATGATTGTCTTCACAACCTTAAAGCTAATGCATCCTTTTATCCATCCATGAAATAACAAACCCCATTACAATACCACCTCTTGAGACGTTTGGTTACTTACATCCTAAAAATGAAACAAAAGCTAAACCTAAGTTGCCTACAATAGGTGAACCAAGTTCCTCCAAACAAGCAAACACTCAACCATTCTATGGTAACAAAGTAACAAAAACTTCCATCAATATAGAAGAGACATAAGGAAAAGGATTCACAATCTTGAGTAAATAAGGATGTGATAAAACAAGTGAACACGAAATTCGTCAACTCTTAGAGAAAATACCAACTAAAAACACAAAATGGATACAATAGATCCTAAATAATACCTAAGGCTTTGTAGTGATGGTACAGTTGTCTTAGATCCTTCTCCCAATATGAATGTCCTTCCTAAAGAACAACCAATGACTCATAACAATAACAAGGATGATAGGGTCACCTTAGGTCCTCCTCCTTAACATTCAACTTGAGAAATTGGTGGATCTAGCAAGTGCAAGAGATCCTACAAGCTACAAAAACTAAAGTCTCCTTGTCTGCCACCTAAAAGTGAAACGAAATTAGAATTGCTAATAACATTACCACCAATGAAAGGAAAGCTAATAATATATTGTAAAGATGCAAAAATTTCACATTGTCGATGCCACAAAACTCTTGGACATAGTACTAATGAGTTTCATGCATTCAAATTAGTATTGAACAAATTTCACTTCGATGGAAATGATTTCCATCATGTGACTGCATAACATACCCATTTTCCACCCCTTGTCATGTAGTAGCTATAGAGTTTTACATTATCGCTATTACATGATCTCCCCCATCACCTACCTCAACTCATTTTTGTCTTACACATAGTGGGGACACAAAGTTGATAACCTTGTCCTAGTAATGCACTTGTCGTTATCCCTTTGGCTAGTTTTCCACCTTTGGTATACAACGAACATGATTGGGATGCATACAACCTACTTTAGATTGACTCACACGTGCCTTACTATCCTTTTGCATGTCTTTTCTTTTCTTTTGTATGATTGCATGTGCATTATGTGATCCCTCATGACGTTTTGTTTGATGTATCTCTCTCTTTGTGGCATTCTTCTATTTGTATCTGCATTCTTCTCTATGTCGTCAATCTTTAACTTTTCACTTTTTATCTTTTCATTTGTCCTGTGTTTTTCTTTTGGGGATGACGCAAGCCTTCGAGACATTCATATCTCTTCCATGTTGACCCAAAATATTTTTCCTTTATCTTTTTTATTTGTCTTGTGTTTTCCTTTTGGGAATGACACAAGGTGACAAGAAATTCATGTCTCTTCCATGTTGACCCAAAAAAAAAATTCCTTTATCTTTTTCATGTGTCTTGTGTTTTCCTTTTGGGGATGACACAAGGCATCGAGACATTCATGTCTCTTCCATGTTGATCTGAAATGATTTTTCTTTTTTTTCGCTCTCTTTGTGTCATTCTTCCAATTCTATGTGTATTTAGGGAATGATGACAGTTCTGATCTCTCTCAAAAGCCTTGTAGCAAGAACATATAGACCTAAAATTTATAGATCCCTTATGTGTTTGGTGTTTTCATTTTGGGGGAAACCCCTCGACATTTTCTTTTGCATGACATAGCTTCATTTGGAAACATCTGACTTGGCATAGGGCTTTCCAAGTTAGCTTTCATGTCTTCTTTATTGTTAGCATATATCATTTTCTACTTTAAAGTAATTCCTCACAACATGGTGTTTAGCAATTTCTTTAAAGTGGGGGCATACATTGGCATTATTATTTTAGATTTTTCTTTTTCATGGTTCATAGTGTAGCCTTCTTATTTTATATATATGATGTGTTTTTTTTGCTTTGTGGATGACATTAGGTGTGATGTCCTCCATGAGCATGATCTATCTTAGCATATTGCATTCCTCTTAGTAGCTTGATGTGACACACTGCATCCCCTAAGTTGTGAGTCTTCTATTCTTTGATTGGACCTCACTTGGATATATTAGGCACAATGTTCCCTAAGTTGGGTAAGTGCACCAAGATGGCTCCCAAAAAGGGGGCTTAAGTGGCCACTTTTTTTCTAAAATCAGGAAGTGTTGACCTTGGAAATGAAATTGAGGATACTTACACTCAAAATTTTGAGATGGAACAATTTAAAGAGTAATTCAAGTGCTCCAAGTCTACTTTCTAAACTACTAATTTATTTTGAAAATGCTTGAGATTAAGGGGTTCAGATGAGGGATGTACACAAATTGGTGTTGTTTTTGTTAGAAAAATAACATAGCAACTCTTGTACGACCCTCATATGGTGAACTTTTTTTTAGTATTTTTAAAATCGCTACGGTCATAAGTTAGGTAATAGTATATAGTTGATGCACAATTTTTCTAATAATTTTTTAATGAATATTTTATTTTTTACTAATTTTCAAAGTGGACACTTCCTAAAAAATAGAATTTTGGCCATGCTACCCCTACAAATTTTGGAAACTAATTGATTTTTAAAAAAAAATAAAATTGTAGAATGGAGTCTAGTTTTTATTTGAAATTTCGATGAAGGGCTAATTTATAACGAAAAAACACCAAACACTACTTTTTTCCAAAAAAGAGACATACGAACAAAATAAATTATGGATGAATAGCTTAACATTGTCAAAAAGTGAAAAAAATTACATCGTTGGATAGCTAAGAGAGAACCTATCAATACCCAAATGTTTGATTTGTTTGATATTGAACCACATACAATCCTGATGGTGAGCACAAACCCGATTATGTGAAATATTGTAGAAATTACAAAAACACATCTTTGGTCATTGGGAATGCCCTCCAAGCCTTTGGGTTGGTATTCCATGGAAAATACCAATCCTAAGGCTTGGGGATTCCCAAAGCAAGATATAACACAAGTGCATTATAACACACTCATGTTATATGTCAATTTTGACTTGGTTTTGTTTGTGGGGAGCATGTCTAGCAAGACATAACATGAGTGCGGTATAACGCACTCATGTTATGTTTTTCTTTATGTTAAATGCATATTGAATGTATGTTTTTATATTTGTATATTTGTATGCACATGTATGCTTGTATGTCATGAATGTATGTATGTATGTATTCCTGTATGTATCAATGCATGTATATTGTATGTAAGATTCTATATGCGTGCATATACATGTATGCTTGTATGTATGTAGGATTGTATGTACATATGTATTATGCTTGTATGTATGTATTTATGTATGTCTTTAGAGGGAGGGATAATTTTAAGAGAGAGAGAGAGATCTACAGTTGTCTAGGTAGGGTGGGAGAGGGAGAGGGAGGGGGTGGGGGAGGCGGAGGAGAGAGAGAGTGAGAGAGAGAGAGATTCTAAAGAGAGGGAGAGGGGGTGAAAGTG
>VDFB02109042.1:39903083-39931181 GCA_007258455.2 Sequoia sempervirens
AAAAATAAAATATATTTGCAATGTCGGCCCAAATTTTCAATTAAATTTTTAATGTGTATCCATCAAGCTCGGCCACAACATAGTGGAGACCCAAATTGATATCTCCAATACAAAAATACTTCAATTAACTCCTCCTTGAAGATCCACAACACACTACCATCATCATGTCGGCCAAGAACATGAAAAACTAAACATACGAAGAAAAATCTTTGACAACGAGTACACCGATCAATGTGGACATACCACAGAGATAGAGCATGATCTAGAAGCATCCAAGAACACCAAAAAATAATAGAGAATCTTCTACATCAATTGAAATCAATAGAATCACACAATTTCATTCAAGAATACTGATAGAGACCACAAAAACACTGTCATACCACAACATACTCAAAAATTCACGTGTACCTTTGAAACTTCTATTAGATGATATAGATATACTCAATAATAATCCCTTTGATCCACACAAACTAATCTTCAACATACAGGACAAAACACCTTCATGATCTGCACAGTTCCACTAGGAACCTAGAACACTTTATTTTACAAATTTTTCAATATCCTCGACATATACAACATCTGATACACCAAATGCTAATAGTGTTGACATAAATGACAACCACATATCAGCAACACATCCACAACATCCAACAATCTCCCCCTTTGGCATTGATGGAAAGACATGTGAAAAATACCGTCAACACAATACACTGACTTCTACTGTACTTCTCCTCTTAAAAGGATTTTTCACATTACACTTCTCCCCCTTTGACATCAATGGAAAAGGTAACAATGACCTTTCCATATACATGATTTGAACCACATATCTGAACATCTAACTACTCCCCTTGAGTAGCAGCCACGAAAACATCAATTCAAATGAAAATATAGCAATGAAGTTCACGGATTGATGCAAGAAAATGCATCTTTTAGTTTTTAAGAGGAGGGGTGATTACCCCTAGCATACTTCTAAGATACTCAAAATTATCCTTCGACAATTGCTTAGTAAATATATCTACAATTTGTTCTTTGGTAGACACATACCCCAGTCTGACTTCTTTCTCATTCACTTTCTCCCTCAAGAAATGAAACTTAATTGATATATATTTAGTCTTAGAGTGTAGCACTGGATTCCTTGAGATATTTATTGCACTTGAGTTGTCACAGTATATAGCAATAGGCTCTTCATATGTCACCCTGATATCTCTCAACATCTATTTCATCCACATCACTTGAGTACAATTATTGGCAACAACAATGTATTCTGCTTCAACAGTAGATAGAGAAATTGAGTTTTTATCTTTACTTAACTAGGATACCAACTTCTTCCCTAGGAAGAAAGCACCACCACTAGTACTTTTCATGTCATCTACATCACTAGCCCAATCCTCAACAATATATGCACATAAAGTGAGATCATCATCCTTTGGATACCAAAGTCCAAAGTCAATTGTTCCTTTCAGATATCTAAAAATTCTCTTGACAGTAGTTACATGTGATTCTTTTGGATCATCCTGAAATCTTGTAACCATACACACAACATTCATAATGTCTGGTCTAGTCTGAGTCAATTAGAGCAATCCGCCGATCATTGACCTATATCTGGTTTGATTTTCCTTAGGAGAGTCATCATTTTGTGTCAACTTACATCCGATCACCATGGGGGTACCAACAGGTTTGGAGTCATCCATCCCAAATTTATTTAGCAGTTCTTTCACATATTTGGACTAAGATAAGAAGATCCCTTTGTCCAACTGTGTAACTTGTAATCCCATAAAGAACTTCATTTCTCCAATCATACTCATCTAAAATTCACTCTTCATTTCATCAGTAAACTTCATACATAGATTATCATCTCTTCCAAAAATGATGTCATCAACAAAACCTTCTATAATTAACTCTTTATCGTTATCTAATTTGAAGTATAAGTTTCTATCAACAATAGCTTTAGTGAATCCAAGTTTTAGTAGATATTTGTCCAATCTAGCATACCAAGCTCTGGGGGCTTGCTTAAGTCCATACAAAGCTTTCTTCAACTTGCAAACCATATCTCCCTTATCTGTTAGCTAAAATCCATCCAGTTGTTTAATGTACACTTCTTCTTCTAGTTCTCCATTCAGAAATGTAGACTTTACATCCACTTGATATACTTTATAGTCCTTGCATGTAGCATAAGCAAGAAATAGTCTAACAGCTTCAATCCTAGCGAAAAGGGCAAAGGTTTCTTCAAAATCAACACCTTCCATTTGAGAATACCCTTTACATACCAATCTTGCTTTATTCTAGACCACTTCAACTTCTTCATTCAACTTTTTTTTAAATACCCATTTTGTACCAATCACATTTTTGTCTTTAGGTCTCAAAACCAGTAGCCATGTGTCATTCTTTTCAATTTGTTTCAGTTCTTCCTTCATAGCTTCCAACCAGTGTTCATATTTATAGGCTTCAGATACATTTTTAGGTTCAATCTTGGAGATCAAATAGTATTATTCTAGTTTGCACTTCTTTATTCTTATCTCCTCTGATTTGATTTTTAGAATGATTCATTTTTACATACCTTGGAGTTTTGGAACACTCTTGAGCTTTAGATTCTTCTGATCTTTCCTCTATACTTGCACTTGTCTGAGCCTCTTGGCTGACTTGATTTACCAGAACAAATTGAGGTTGCTTCACTAGAACATATTGAACATATGGCACAATTTGAAGTTGATTCTGTGTCTGAACATTCTTCCCTTGGCTTGTAATGTCTTCATCTAAATCATAACTAC
Organism: Sequoia sempervirens; assembly: GCA_007258455.2. Lineage (NCBI taxonomy): Eukaryota > Viridiplantae > Streptophyta > Pinopsida > Cupressales > Cupressaceae > Sequoia > Sequoia sempervirens. Next base: position 39,905,852 of record VDFB02109042.1, read on the forward strand.
AATGTTTGGATGATTTAACAGAGTCCTCATCAACTCTGACATTTTCACTTTCAACCATCTTTCTCAGTCTTTTGTTGTAGCACTGATAGGCCTTGATTTTAGTGGAGTAACCTAGGAAGATTCCTTCATCACTTCTAGCATCAAATTTTCCTATATCATCATCTCTCCTAATATAACACTTGCTTCCAAAGATCTCAAAATACTTAACAGTAGGTTTGTGACCAAACCATAGCTCATAAGGAGTCTTACCAAAATTACCATTAACATTTACCATGTTCAAGGCATACACAACAATGCTTACCACTTCACTCCAGTACATCTGAGATACATTTCCTTCCATCATCATCCAAAAATTTTCTATTCTTTCTTTCTACAACTCCATTTTGTTGAGGGGTTCAGGGAGAATATAACTGTCTTTTAATTCCATGCTCTTCACAATAAGAGTTGGATTCCTTGGAAATGAACTCACCACCTCTGTCAGATCTCAGGCACTTAATTTTTAGACCTTTCTCATTTTCTGCCATAGCCTTGAAACTTTTGAACTTCTCCAATGCTTCACACTTTTCTCTTAAAAAGGAAACCCAAATCATTCTAGATTAATCATGAATAACCAACATGAAATACCTTACTCCATGAATACTTCTAACTCTGGAGGGACCAAAAAGGCCAATATGTAGTAGATCCAGTAAATTATTTGAATGAAACTGTTTGCTCTGGAAAGAGACTCTAGTTTGTTTACCCATCTGACATTCCTTGTAGATTATATTAGCAGGCTTTACTAACCTAGGCAGATCTCTTACTGCTTGAGTAGAACTTATCTTGATAATGTTATCAAAGTTTACATGACACAATCTCCTATGCCACAACCAGCTTTCATCTACTTGAGCAATTAAACAACTTCCACTAGCAGTATTCAGATGAAAAATGTTACATTTTGTTTGTTTCCCTGTTGGAATCATATTCCTGGAATTTCCACATATCTTGCGGGTATGTGCAGGATCATGATGGGCCAAAAAGTGGCAATATGATGGGTATGTGGCTGACGACTTTTTTTTAACCCAAAATTGATGAAACAAAAAGGGTTTTTAAAGGAGATTCTTAGCTTTCCACCAATATAAATTATGCCTTACTTTAAATTTAATAAATAATTATTATTCATTTTCTATTTGAATTACAACTAAAGTCCTGATTGATAGGTTGATTAAAAACATCTATAGCTTTCAAACAGTATCACATTTTTAAATACAAAAGTGCATCACATTCTATGCTTCAAATACTATAGGATTAAAAAAAGAAAATTGAATTTCATAAAGTTTTGACCAAGTTAAGGTGGGACATATGAGGCTTTATATTTTTTAAAAGTTGTAATAAAAATTCATAACTAATTATTTACTTGGAAAAAAAGTTACAAAAAATATGCATCACATCGAGACATGAGTCCTCTACTTATACCTAAAATATTATAAAAATATTATCATTTTATTGTGGTTTAGGGTGGTCGGAAAGACACCTACTTATTTTTTCCCTAAAATTTAAAGTACTCTTGCATTGAAATTTCAAATTTTCACCAAATAGTTTTTTTTAAAACAAACCTAGTAGTTTAGAAACTATATTCAATTTGCTATAGATTCTATTCTTACATATTTTTAAATAATATAGATAACTTATTCAAATTTTTACATCAAGTTGCCTAACTTTGATTTTTTTTCATTTTTGCCACTTAAGGGCCTGTTTTTCCATGATGATCCTGCACATACCCTTTGCATCGTCCATCTTTGAACTGGAGATCATATCCCTTGTGAACCATCTATCCAACACTCAACAAGTTGTGATTCAGGCCTTCAACATAGAGGACATCATCAATGTTGTCCTTACCACCAAGACAAATAGATCCTCTGCCATGAATCACACCAACATTACTATCTCCAAATCTTACAACCCCACCATCATACTTCTCTAGACTCACAAATTTCCTTTATTCACCGGTCATATTATGGGTATGTGGGGATCATGATGGCCAAAAAGTGGCAATATGTAAATATGATGGCCCATGTGGCTGATGACATTTTACCCAAAATTGATGAAATGAAAAGGGTTTTTAAAGGATATTCTCAGCTTTCCACCAATATAAATTATGCTTTACTTTGAATTTAATAAATAATTATTATTCATTTTCTATTTGAATTGACTAAAGTCCTAATTGATAGGCTGATTGAAAACATCTATAGATTTCAAAGCAATTATCACATTTTTGAATCGAAACATGCGTCACATTCTATGCTTAGCATATTATAGGATTAAAAAAAAATATTAAATTTTATGAAGTTTTGACCAAGTTAATGTTTTTTTTTTTAATTTTAATAATAAAAATCATAATTAATTATTTACTTGGAAAAAATTTAAAAAATATACATCACATCGGGACATGAGTCCTCTACTTATATCTAAAATATTATAAAAAATATTATCATTTTATTGCGGTTAGGGTGATTAGAGACAGGACACTCTTTATTTTTTCCACTGAAATTTAAGTACTCTTGCATTGAAATTTTAAATTTTCACCAAATAGATTTATTTATTTTTAAATAAACCTAGTAGTTTAGAAACTACATTCAATTTGCTACAAATTCTATTGTTACATATTTTTGAAATAATATAGATAACTTATTCAAATTTTTACGTCAAGTTGCCTAACTCTAATTTTTTTGAATTTTTTGCCACTTAAGGGCCTATTTTTTCCATGATGATCCTGTACATACCCTTATGTGAGCATCCACTATCAATGACCCACACATCTTTTTCTTCAACTTGAGCTGTAAGAGATTTTTCATCTTTAGTAGATTTAGCAACCATAGGATTATCTTCAATGGTAGCAATGAAAGCCCATTCATCTTCTTTTCCATTATCTTTATCAGACTCATCATCAGTCATTGCTTCTTCAGCAAAGTAGCATCTTTTTTGGAATCTAGACTTTTTAGGCTTAGATCTAGGAACTCTTTCAAGACATCTTGATGAAAAATGACCTATTTTAATGTATGAAAAACATCTAATAGGAAATAAATCTTCATACTTACCTTTTCCTCTCCCTTCTTGCTTTGCAATCAGTGCTTCCAATTCTTCTACCTCTCTTTCTTTATCTTCAAGTTGTTTCATTTCTTCATCATACTTGGATATCTTTTTGGAACTCTCTCCCAGACTATATCTTTTTCTGCTACTTCTGGATACAGTAGCCTTGAATGAAGGTTCAATCTTCGGCATAGATTCACCAAATTCACTTATTTTAAAAGCAACAAGCTTCCCAATTAGTGTGTCTCTAGTCATGTTGTTTACTGATCTGAACTCTTCAATAGCATGAACCTTCATTTTGTAGGAGGGAGGAAAGAATCTAAATACTTTAGCCACAATTTCATCCTCATCCACAGAACCACCAACACATTTAATACCCATCACTATTTTCCTCATACCTCCCTTGTCAGAGCCATCGAGGATAGTATAGTAGATGAAACACCAATCTCCATTTCCCTCATCATATTCAGAGGTGTTTCAGCTTGCAACAACTGAAAATAAAAGAACAAATTATTCAATCACAAAAACTACAATACTGATCCACGTCATGACTTATAATGTATGAGATAATGAATTTTTTTTGGAGTACTTATTAAACTATATATTTCTGATTCTCATGCTTACTATTTTCCCTATCCATATCTTGTTCAAAATGACATATTTTTAAGATTTTACCCACAGCAGCAAGCCAGTGAACCATTTGATCAAATGCTTTCATAGACATGTACAATAACTATGGTGGCATAGAGAAGGCAGTGAACTATTTGAAAAAATTCCTCAAAGAAATGGGGTCTCGTGGTGATGGAATGCATTACAAACAAATGCACGTCATGGAATTCCATCACCATAAGACCGCATTTCTTTTAGGCATTTTAAAAAAAAGTTCATTGCCTTCTCTATGGTACTATTGCTTACTATTATGCTTTGATAGATATTTTTCCAAGCATCCATAGTTTGTTGGAAAGCACCTATTTTAGGCTTTTATCCATATTTGCAAGGAAGTAAGTAGTTTGATAAAATGCTTTGGTACACATGCATGGAAAATGCGGTATCCTAGAAAAGGTGGTGAGTTGTTTGAAGAAATTCCTCAAAGAAATGTGGTCTCACGGTGAAGTAATTGCATCACTGCTTATGTTGAATTTCTAAACAATTATATTGTAGTTGAAATTTTGTCATCTATCAACATCTAGTTATTAATTATGGAATGTGAAGTATGCTTTGAGTTTGAATGATGTGCAATGCAATGTAATCAATGATATGGATATAAACTACACAAATCTATTAAGTACAATTCATTAGTTAAACTCTTTATTAAATTACCTACGTTTAGGTTTGAGTAAATCCACTGGCACTGGGAGGTGTTCCTTGGAAACCTCCAATATTAGCCTGTTCAACATCCAAAATCACATATTAAAATACCATTCATTAAACAATTCTATTAACATTTAATAAATTTATAATTGTTTACTAGTTACATACCCCACCGATAGGTGTACTGCAAAAATAAGTAGGTGGAGGGCCGATGTATCCAATCTCAACACTGTGACCCTACAATTTTATTAAAATCATGAAACTAAATTAGTTAATCTTACATTTCAAAATTGAAATTTAATGAAATAAATTTAATGAACATGCTAACTTTTACCTAACTATCAATGTTATATGCCTCATGCAAAATGTCAACTACCCTCTCCATCTCCATAGCTACAAATGGATCATGTGTAGAAGCCTCCTGAGTGTCGATGGGGTCATATGAACAAGTCACCCCGAAAGATTGACACACATTGGTTCAAAGGCCACCACTCGAAGACTCCCCTAGATGGCACTATAGAATAGGGCTAGTATGATGGATGGCACTCTGGGTCAAATTGCTGATCGCCTGCAATGTCTCTACATTGGCACTCTCCTTTATGACATAGGGCATAACAATGTGCTCACGAGGTGGACTAGCAAGAGATCATCTCCCTTGCCGCGTAGGATCCGGCTATGCACTGGGTTTATCCTAAGCCAAACCCCCACCTCTCCCCTGGAAGTCCCTCATATCAAAATGATTTGGGATTTTGTTCAATATGAACTCACTGTATAGTTTCTTGAGGAAATACTACAGGACTTCACAATTGTTGCATGGTGGGTAATCAAAGACCATGTACCACCTATCATAAAAATAGTTCCTAATCTATTGGTGGTGGAAACAATGAGTGGGAAACCTCTTCGCATTGAGGGTAAGATTTAGATTTATGTGTGAGTCAGTGAATAATGAGCACAAATCACCTATTGTAATTTTTAAATTCTTCACATCTTTATATGATAGTTTATCTGCATAATAAACCCTAGTCACCTGCCTCCTATCTTGCCATCTGGTTATTTGTTTGCTAATTGAATCTACATTTTTTAACATATATTTCAATGAACTTGATAGGGTCATTCCTTCTGTAGTTGAACCATTTGGATCACTCAAACTACTAATTAAATCCTCGATTTTCTTTTTGTTGTTCTCAATTTCACTCATCAAATTTTGTTGAGTGTCAGGAGGTTATTGAGTGATTGGTGGAGGAGGTTGAACATTGTTGTGGTTGATTTTGTTATTTAGGATTTTGGTCTTGAGGATTTGGTTTATCTTCTTGTTGAGGATTTTGAGGGTTTGCAGGTTGATTTACATCTCCTACAAATTCAAAAAAATATATATCAAATACAACATAAAACTAATAAATTCAACCTAAAACTAACAAATTCAAAACAAAAAGCAAACAATCCTTACGTCTCACACCTCCTCGTTGTGGCACCATCTTTGTGAAGAAATAACAACCCTTGGTGAAGATTTTTGCACAATGCCTCCTCCTAGAATGCGAGGGCAAAAAATGGGGGTTTTGGCCATGGGCACAACAAAAAAATAGTCAAAATGCAGAATGAATGAATTTCACTTTTTTTTTTCTTTTAACATGTCATAACGCGAGCACGTTATAATGCGCTCACGTTATAAATTTTCAAAAACAAAATTTGAAAGTGGCCACAAATTGGCTACCCATCTCCATGCACCTGCCTAGTTAAAACCTCTCATGAACTAAGCAAGACTCCTCTGAACATTCCTTATTGTTTCATTTATATGTTCACCTTGAATAACACAACTTGCATGCCTGTAGGGCCATCTTGTTTGTTCATGAGCTCAAATCATACAAAGATTTGCTTGTCTCATGAAGCTTGCAAATCATTTTTCATGATGCCTTATTAAATTTATTAGGAAGTACAACTTTGATATGGTTTGAAAGGAAACCCAACCAATGCATGAATTTCCCTTAGCCACTCGCGTGTGAGTGTGAGTGCATACTTCACGCGTGTGTATGTGTCTCACTTCTTTTAGATCCTCACCTAACGGAACACCAAGATTTTTTTTTCCTCAAAATGAGCTTGAACTTTTTGGAAAAATAGCCAGATCCACATCATGATGGACAAATGGTCGAAGCTTGATCCAACCCTCTTTTATTTTTACCTTTTCTCTTTTTTATGTTAGATAGTGTATGCTTGTGCTTTGTTGTTTCTCTTTATATCATTCTCATGTGTGTTCTTTTGTTCCTATGTTAATTTGTCATGGGATCTTGATCCTGTGGGCTTGATCACCCCTCTTTATCACTGTCATCCCATCTTATTGGCATTGGTACATTTGAAACCCTCTTGAAGTGAGTTTGTCTACTTTAGTGTGAGTTTGAACTAAGTTCATCCTCTCACTAAAGTGGGGTCCAAATGTAGTGTCAAAAACTATCGTCAAGGACATTTCCACACTTGTTTGGGCCCTCCTTGCTGAATTCAGCCTAATGCTGCCTTGATTTGGTATTGTAATGTGGCTGACACATTTGCATTAGGTCTTGGGCCCTTGTGAACTAATGAATTTAATGGCACCTTACTAAAGTGTTGTGAAGTTTTGTAACTCACTTTCACACTTGTCGAAGGTTTTTCTAATAAACTAAACCTAATAAACCTCTTTTTAACCTTAATCCTCCCTTATTTTTAAGTGTTACAAAGTGTTAAAACATAATTTCACACTTTTCTAGGCTTTTCATTAATAATTGGGCTTTCTTATGCTTTAATTAGCCCTATTTTTCATCCACAAGCCTCATTTATTGCATCTTCTTGAGGATAATCCTGACAAAAACCATTACCCAATCATAATTCAGGTGTTTCAGGCTTGAATGACCTAGATATAATGATCTGGCACTCATTCACCACCTTGGGCGAATGAGTCCCAACTATATTTTTGGGTCCCAAACCTAGTTTCACACCTTTCTAAGCATTTTTAAAAAATGGTCTCAAAATTTAGGTCTAGTGGGACTCATTCGACACCTTGGGCGAATGAGTCTTGTGTGGTCCAAAATCAAAATTAATTGAAATTCTTGGTAGTAATTTATTCTCCTAGATCGGATGTTGATTTGTAGTGTTGTAATTTCATGAATTCTTCCATAATTAAGTATAAATACAAGTTTCTTTCATTCATTTTTCACCTAGCAAGTTGAATGAGCATTCTAATAGCAAGTTTGAGTTCACAAGAGCATTCAAGAGTAGATTATTAAGCATTTTTAGAGAAACATTCAAGCATCAATCATCATGTCAAAGTCTTCATGCATCATGTTTGTTTTCGAGAAAACAACAGTGATGTAGGGGTTTATGATTCACGCAATCATTTCATTCAAGATCTATCACCTTTAAGAAAGAGTCGAGATCTACATCCATTGGAGCCATCTCACACATGTTTTCAACACCTCGCTGCTAGGGTTTGGTGAGTTACAACATCAAACTTTGTTCATTCATCCTTCTTTATTTATATTTCATTCTATTTCAAACTTTGATTACCAAAATGGAATTTGAACAAGGAAAACCCCTATCTTCTAACCCAACAACATTTTTTCCTCTCCTTTGAGTGTGATTTGCAAGTCAAAGTTATCACCAAGCCTTGGAGAACATTGGAGAACACCTACATGTTAGAAATTAGGGTTTTGGGTCCAAAAATCAATTAGGAAGGACAAAGAAGAGTAGGATCAGACTGTGAAGCTTTAGAAAACCCTAACTTGATTGGTTCACCACTTCTAGAAAATGTGTCCCAATTCTGTCAAAAATTTAGATTTTTTGTAGATTCAGATACCCATTTGGTAGATTTTGGTTCCTGCACACAAACCTGAAATCTGGACTTATTCACCCAGCTTGGCAAATGAGTCCCACTCAGCAAATTAAAGTTAGATTTTCCAATGTTCCAAACCTCCTTGTAGCCATCTCTAGATTTCTAGGTGCACAAATTCCTTTCTATAGTTTAATATGTTGTTTCATTTACATTTCTAGGTCATTTTGTAGGTCATTGCATTGAATTAGGGTTTAGTTTTGCATCTTGCATTTCATTTATCTTTCCAAGTTCTTACTTGGTCGTGAACCCCTTATTAGTTTCTATTCAGCCCCTAGAATAGCCCTCTTGCAAGATATCTTTCAAGATAGCCCTTTTGCAAGATATCTTGAATAATTTGTTGTTTTATTTTCATATGTTTTATTTGTATTAACCAAATAGTCATGTAGGAATACATCAATATATGTCGATATAAGTATGAAATATATTTACAAAATAGCCATATAGGCTTACGAGAATGCCATATAGGCATACAATGTCAAATATATCCAATACAAAATATGTACAAAACTGCCATGTAGGCATACAACAAAGGGCTCTGGAATCAAAAGTCATTGCTCTCCATGCTTTGGAAATAAATTCTTTCCCTTTGCTCTTCAATCAGATGGCAATAGGCTTGTCACTCATTTGTGTTGCACTCGAGGAGTGCTACTGCTACTCCTAGTGTTTAGTTCATGGTGAAGTTTTAACTGTTACAATAAGAACTAAAGACATTAATATATAGAAATTACATTATAAAAAATGATATATTTAACAAAATAATCACTTGCCACCATCCCATGATCTCTCTCCATGAGGGAAATATTCACATGCCCATTCCCAGGCATGCTCAAGCCTTGTATAAACCATCCAAATAGAAATTAAACTACGAATCAATAATGGTTTGATTTTTCACTAAATAACATCTATAACAATGAATGCAAATTGAAATTTACTAATTTGCATCATACCTCCCCTGTCAGAGACATTAAGGACTATATAGCAGATGAAACATTGATCTCCATTTCCCTTGTCACATTTAGAGGTGTTTCGGCTTGCAACAACTAAAATTAAAACAAAAATTATTCAATCACAAAAACTACAATATCGATCCATGTCATGACTTATAATGTATGAGATAATGAAAAAAAATTGGAGTACTTATTAAATTTGGAGTACTTATCCATATCTTGTTTGAAAGGATATGTTTTAAGGATTTTACCCATAGCAGCAAGCCGATGAACTATTTGATCAAATGCTTTCATAGACATGTAGGATAATTATGGTGGCATAGAGAAGCAGTGAACTATTTGAAAAATGCTTCAAAGAAATGGGGTCTCGTAGTGATGGAATGCCATTACAAACAAATGCACGTAATGGAATTCCATCACCATAAGACCGCATTTCTTTTAGGAATTTTTTCAAAAAATTTATTGCCTTCTCTATGGTATTATTGCTTACTATTATTCTTTGATAGATATTTTTCCAAGCATCCAAAGTTTGTTGGAAAGCACCTATTTTAGGCTTTTAGCCATAGCTAGAAGGAAGTAAGTAGTTTGATAAAATGCTTTGGTACACATGTATGGAAATTTTGGTATCCTAGAAAAGGTGGTGAGTTGTTTGAAGAAATGCCTTGAAGAAATGTGGTCTCATGGTGAAGTAATTGCATCACTGCTTATGTTGATTTTCTAAACAACTATATTGTAGTTGGAATTTTGTCATCTATCAACTTTGAGTTATTAGTTATGGAATGTGAAGTAATGCTTTGAGTTTGAATGATGTGCAATGCAACATAATCAACGATATGAATATAAAATACACAAATCCATTAAGTACAGTTCATTATTTAAACTCTTTATTCTATTACCTACGTTTAGGTTTGAGTAAATCCACTGGTATTGGGAGGTGTTCCCTGGAAACCTCCAATATTAGCCTGTTCAATATCCAAAATCACATATTAAAATACCATTCATTAAACAATGCTATTAACATGTAATAAATTTATAATTGTTTACTAGTTACATACCCCATCGATAGGTGTACTGTAAAAATAAGTAGGTGGAGGGCCAGTGTATCCAGTCTCAACATTGTGACCCTGCAATTTTATTAAAATCATGAAACTAATTTAGTTAATCTTGTATTTGATAATCAAAATTTAATAAAATAAATCTAATGAACATGCTAAATTTGACCTCACTATCAATGAAATATGCCTCATGCAAAATCTCAGCTACCCTCTCCATCTCCATAGTTGCAGATGGATCCTATGTAGAAGCCTCCTGAGTGTCGGTGGGGTCATATGAACAAGTCACCTCGCAAGATTGACACACATGGGTTTGAAGGCCACCACTCGAAGACTCCCCTAGATGGCATTGTAGAATAGGGCTAGTATGATGGATGACACTCTGGGTCAAATTTTTGATCACCTGCAATGTCTCTACATCGACACTCTCCTTTGTGACGAAAGGCATAACAATGTGATCACAAGGCAGCCTAGCGACAACTCATCTCCCTTGCCACGTAGGATCTGACTATCCACTAGGTCTATCCTTAGCTGACCCCCCACCTCTCGCCTGGAACTCCCTCATATCAAAATAATTTGGGATTTTGTTCAATATGAACTCACTGTATAGTTTCTTGAGGAAATACTATGGGACATCACAATTCTTGCATGGTGGGTAATCAAAGACCATGTACCACCTATCATAAAAATAGTTCCTAACCTATTGGCGGTGGCACCAATGAATAGGAAACCTTTTCGTATTGAGGGTAAGATTTTGATTTGTGTGTGGTTCAATGAATAATGAGCACAAATCACCTATTGTAATTTTTAAATCCTTCACATCTTTATATGATAGTTTATCTACATAATAAGCCCTAGTTGCCTACCTCCTATCTTACCATCTAGTTATTTGTTTGCTAATTGAATCTAAATTTTTTAACATATCTTTCAATGAACTTGCTAGGGTCATTCTTTCTGTAGTTGAAAATTTTGGATCACTCAAACTACTAATTAAATCCTCAATTTTCTTTTTGTTGTTCTCAATTTCATTCATCAAATTTTGTTGAGTTCCAGGAGGGTATTGAGTGATTGGTGGAGGAGGTTGTTGTTGTTGGTTTTGTTCTTGAGGATTTGGTTGATCTTCTTGTTGAGGATTTTCAGGGTTTGCAAGTTGATTTATATCTACTAAAAATTCAAAAAAATATATATCAAATACAACCTAAAACTAACAAATTCAAAACAAAAAGAAAACAATCCTTACCTTTCACACCTCTTCCTTGTCGTCGTGCCATCCTTGCAAAGAAATAGTAACCCTTGGTGAATATTTTTGCACAATGCCTCATAGAATGCGAGCACGAAAAATAGGGGTTTTGACCATGAGCACAACAAAAAAATAGTCAAAATGTAGAATGAATGACTTTCACTTTTTTTTTCTTTTAACATGTCATAACATGAGCATGTTATAATGCACTTGCATTATGACTTTTTAAAACTTTTTTTTGAAAGTGGCCATGATTTAGCTACCCATCTCCATGCACCCACCCAGTTAAGACCTCTCATGAACTAAGTAAGACTCGTTTTAGCATTCCTTATTGTTGCATTTATATGGCCACCTTGCATAACACAACATGCATGCCTGTAGAGCCATCTTGTTTGTTCATGAGCTCAAAGCATACAAATTTTTGCTTGTGTCATGAATCTTGCAAATCATTTTTCATGATGCCTTATTAAAGTTATTAGGAGGTATAACTTTGATATGGTTTGAAAGGAAGCCCAACCAAGGCATGAATTTCCCTTAGCCACTCGCGTGTGAGTGTGAGTGCATGGGTATGTGCAGGATCATGATGGGCCAAAGAGTGGCAATATGATGGGTATGTGGCTGATGAATTTTTTTTTACCCAAAATTGATGAAACAAAAAGGGTTTTTAAAGGAGATTCTCAGATTTCTACCAATATAAATTATTCTTTACTTTGAATTTAATAAGTAATTATTATTCATTTTCTATTCAAATTATGACTAAATTCCTAATTGATAGACTGATTGAAAAACATCTATAACTAATGGTATCACATTTTTTGAATCCAAAACATGCGTCACATTCTATGTTTTGCATAATATAGGATTAAAAAAATAAAAAATGAATTTCATGAAGTTTTGACCAAGTTAAGGTGGTTAGACATACGATCTTTTTATATTTTTTAAAAGTTGTAATAAAAAATTCATAATTAATTATTTACTTGGAAAAAAATTATAAAAAAATATGCATCACATTGGGACATGAGTCCTCTACTTATATCTAAGATCTTATAAAAAAATATTGTCATTTTATTGTGGTTAGGGTGGTCAGACAGACACCTACTTCTTATTTTTTCCCTAAAATTGAAGTACTACTACATTGAAATTTCAAAATTTCACCAAATAGATTTCTTTTTTATTTAAACAAACCTAGTAGTTTAGAAACTACATTCAATTTGCTACAGATTCTATTGTTACATATTTTGAAATAATATCGATAACTTATTCAAATTTTTATGTCAAGTTGCCTAACTCCGATTTTTTTGATTTTTTTGCCACTTAAGGGCATGTTTTTTCCATGATGATCCTGCACATACCTTCATACTTTGCGCATGTGTGTATGTATCTCACCTCTTTTAGATCCTCACCTAGTAGACAACCAAGAGTTTTGTTGCCTCAAAGGGAGCTTGCATTTTTTGGAAAAACAACTTGATCCACATCACAGTGGACAAATGGTTGAAGCTTGATCCAACCCTCTTTTATTTTTACCTTTCGTCTTTTACATCTTTGACAGTGTATGCTTGTGCTTTGTTGTTGCTCTTTATATCATTCTCATGTGTGTTATTTTGTGCCAATGTTGGTTTGTCATGGGATCTTGATCCTAGGGGATTGATCACCCCTCTTTATCACTATCATCCCATCTTACTGGCATCGGTACATTTGGAACCCTCTTGAAGTGAGTTTGTCTACTTTAGTCTAATTTTGAACTAAGTTCATCCTCTCACTAATGTGGGTTCTAAATGTAGTGTCAAAAAATTTCATTAAGGACATTTTCACACTTTTTTGGGCCCTCCTTGTTGAATTGAGCCTAATGTTGCCTTGATTTACTATTACAATGTGGTTCACACATTTGCATTAGTTCTTGGGTCCTTGTGAACTAATGAATTTAATGGAACCTTACTAAAGTGTTGTGAAGTGTTGTAACTCACTTTCACACTTTCCTAAGGTTTTTCTAATTAACTAAACCTATTAAACCTCTTTTTAACCTTAATCCTCCCTTATTTTTAAGTGTTATAAAGTGTTAAAACATACTTTCACACTTTTCTAGGCTTTTCATTAATAATTGGGCTTTCTTGTGCTTTAATTAGCCCTATTTTGCATCCACAAGCCTCATTTATTGCATCTTCTCAAGGATAATATTGACACAAACCATTAACCAATCATAATTCAGGTGTTTTGGGCTTGAATGACCTAGATTTAATGATTTGGAACTCATTCGCCACCTTGGGCAAATGAGTCGCAACTAGATTTTTGGGTCTCGAACCTAGTTTCACACCTTTCTAAGCATTTTAAAAAAATGGTCCCCAAATTTAGGTCTGGTGGGACTCATTCGACACCTTGGGCGAATGAGTTATGTGTGGCCTAAACTCAAAATTAATTGAAATTCTTGGCAATATTTAATTCTCCTTGATCTAATGTCGACTTCTAGTGTTGTAATTTCAGGAATTCTTCCATAATTAAGTATAAATACAAGTTTCTTTCATTCATTTTTCACCTAGCAAGTTGAATGAGCAATCTAATAGCAAGTTTGAGTTCACAAGAGCATTTAGGCATTCACAAGAACATTCAAGAGTATTCAAGGGTAGATTATTAAGCATTTTTAGAGCAACATTCAAGCATCAATCATCATGTCAAAGTCTTCATGCATCATGTTTGTTTTCGAGCAAAGAATTGTGATGTAGGGGTTTATGATTCAGGCAAGAATTTCATTCAAGATCTATCACCTTCAAGCAAGAGTCAAGATCTACATCCATTGGAGCCATCTTACACATGTTTGTAACACCTCATTGCTAGGGTTTGGTGAGTTGTAACATCACACTTTGTTCATTCATCATTCCCTATTTCTAATTCATTCTATTTCAAGGTTTGATTTCCAAAATGGGGTTTGACCAAGGAAAACCCAAATCCTCTAACCCAACAACATTTTTTCCTCTCCTTTGAGTGTGATTTGCAAGTCAAAGTTGTCACCAATCCCTGGAGAACATTGGAGAACACCTACATGTTACAAATTAAGGTTTTGGGTCCAAAAATCAATTAGGAAGGACAAAGAAGAGTAGGATTAGACTATGAAGCTTTAGAAAACCCTAACTCAACTATTTCACCACTTTTGGAAAATGAGTCCCAATTTCTATCAAAAATTTAGATCTTTTGCAGATTTAGATACCCATTTGGCAGATTTTGGTTCCCGCACACAAACTCAAAATATGGACTGATTCACCCAGCTTGGCAAATGAGTCCCACTCAGAAAATTAAAGTCAAATTTTCCATTGTTCCAAACCTCCTTCTAGCCATCTATAGATTTCTAGGTGCACATATTCCTTTCTATAGTTTAATATGTTGTTTCATTTACATTTCTAGGTCATTTTGTAGGTCATTGCATTGAATTAGGGTTTAGTGTTGCATCTTGCATTTCATTTATCTTTCCAAGTTCTTACTTGGCGGTGAACCCATTATTAGTTTCTATTCATCCCCTAGGATAGCCCTCTTGCAAGATATATTTCTCCTTTTCATTGAGATCTCAAGGGTTTGTTCTTGAATGAAAGTGAGTGAAGATTGTCATTCTTGGTCCAAAACTCTAGAAAAACACCAAACAATTTTCCACTTTTGAGTTGGTACTGAAGTTAACCTTGTCTATGTGTTCCCATCATGATATAATTCCTTTGGAATCTTTATGATGAAGAGTAGTTGCGACACATGATTAACGCGGGAATTGGATATCATGAATGGAGTGGACGGTGTCGTGCATGAAGAAATATGAGATTGATTGGGACCTATGGTCTGGAACCTTTGACTCTCCAAACTTGGGAAGATTAGAAATGATAATTAGATATGACATTTTTTTTGTGAAATTAGGACCAACGACTTGATATACTTTTTTCATCACTTGAGAAACCTTCTTTTGTATTTATGGATGTCTTTGATGGATATATTTCCTTTTTTAACTTTTCAACATAGCTTCTTTGATTGATGGAGTATGAGTAGGATAATTTTATTTTGTATTCTTTGGTATCCATTTGTATTTAATTTTCCCTTTTTGCTTTATTGCTTCATTTTCTTTGAGGATCTTCTCCTTGCTTTGATAGGAATCCTTCTTTTTATTTTGGTCCCAATTTGTGTATGAGATGATCTTCTCCTTGCTAGTTGTAGTGTTGATAGTATTTTCATCACAAGGAACCTTCGTTCCCCCCATGTTGATGTTTGTATTAAAAAAATTTTCCCACAACATTTTGAAGGTATTAATGAGACATAATCCTTTTCCTTGATAATGTATCCTCTGATCAATGGGCACTGAATATGACTTGTCATGAGCACATGATATCGTTATGGGTTCCTATTGTTTAGGAATATAATTAATTGTTTTCTCTAATTCTATGACATCTTTATCTGTTGATACCACTTTAGAATATGTTGGTGCTGATTTGGAAGAGGTTGATGATGCACAATCACTATAAGAATAAAAAATCTTGACTGTTACTTGCTCTTGTGTGGGAATATCAAGAGTGGGAGAATCTTTTTTTGGATGAAGAACATCTATATTTCCATCAGAAAGAAACATCTCAAGGGTGATATTGCGGATATCTTTGGAGTTTAAAATGGTCTAGAAGATATCCATCAGCTGGCTCTTGATAAAATTCTAGGGAATTGAGTTCTTCATCTTAGCTTAGAGTAGACAACTATCACTTGTACAAGTTGGAAGATAAATATTATGAAAATCATGGCAATGTTGTGGGGGTAGGGGTTCTTGATCTTGACATGATTTAGAGTAACTTTTTTTATCCTCAAGAGCCTCCTCTTGACATGATCCTTAAATGGATGATACATCATTAGTGAAAGACTCTTCACCACCTTTAGTTGGTAGGGGTGAAATAAGGGATATTTCTTGCTCCTTTGGAACTTCTTTAATATTCCCAATCATGGACTCATATGAGCAAGGGTTATCACAATCTTGAATACACAATTGATGCCATTATGAAATGAAATATTGCTAGACATCGTTGATTGGTGTGTTCTTTGTTTTAATATAGTATCTTGATGTATGTTTGATTCCTCAAGTTGCAATGAATGAAAAACACAAATGTTCCCTATTGTGGTATCTTTCGTATGGTTTACATTTTTTGAAGTTGATTCCTTTCTTGAATATTTTGTTTTTTCCATGATCAGGCATAGGGTTTTTGTAATTTTTCATATTTTCATTCCCATATTTTTTATCAACATCAATGTCTCCTTGTTCTATAAGATCTTGAATTAGATTCTTGAGTCTAAATTTTTTTGTGTATTATGACCTTTGTATCAATGAAATTCACAGAAATGATCTTCTCTATAGCTAGGAGGTTTGACTTGTGGCTCTTGATAATTCTTGAAATCTAGGATTATGATAAGATTAGACTATATCAACTTATTCAAAAAATCTTCCATAGGTTCCCATAAGGGAGTAAATTTTTCATTTAGGAGCATTGTTTGTTCTTTTGTTCCTATTTGAGTGGTTGCAACAATGATTGTTGGCTGATTGTTTGGTAGTTGTGTGTATGGTTGTTACGTGTTCATTGGTTGGATGTTTATTTTTCTAGGAGCACTTACGACCACTTTTGCATCAATGACACCATCATTAGTAACATTTTTTTCTTAGCCAAAAAATAGGGTTTGTCATTGGAACTAGTACATAGGTGGTTGTCCTTGTTTTCTTATGTGTTTTCTTGTGTGATAAGGGCTCTCTCAATTTTAAGGGCCCTAGGGATAAGATCCTCATATGATGTGATACATTGCATTTTTAATTGAAATGATAGATTTTTGTCTACATTGGAAGTGATGATTCCTACTTGTTGCTCTTCGGGAATAGGCCATTTACTTTTGCTAGTTCTCTTTGCCTCCACCATTGTAAGAAATTTGTGAAGGATTAACCCTTTTTTTTAGGGTGTACAACTCTTCCAAGATTACATCCATGTCTAGGTTGTAGGAGAAATGATCCATCAACCGATAGATTATTTCTTAGAAGGTTCTAATTCCTAGAGGTAAATGTGAGAACCAATATATTATTGGGCCTCCCAAACTACATGGGAAAGGCACAACAATAGGAATCATTGTAAGCAACCTCCATACATCTTATGTGAAACTCTTTGATATGATCCACTAGATTTCCTCATCCTCTATATTTGTCAAATTTTGGGACTTCAAATCTAGGTGGGAAAGGTATCATTGTGATGTTTCTATCAAAGGGGTATGGAAACAAGTCTCGTTGTGCATGTGGATTCTTTGTTTTCCCAATTTGGATGTCTTGGATTTCTTGTGTGAGTGCCTTAATTTGTGATGATAAATCATCTTGAGGGTTTGGTGGAATAGCATATGTGTTATATTGTGGGATGGTAGATGAGTTGTAGGTGGGATTTTGATATGGAGGGGTGTTATATGGGGTGCATGGTGGAGTTTGGTATAGTGTATGTAATGGTGATAGTGGTGGAGGTGTGTATGCTCCTTGTACATTTGGTTTCAAGATGTATTGTTATGTTTTGGCGTATTGTTGGGGGTTGTAGTACAAGCCTTTTTTTTATTGTTATTATTGTTGTGCGAGCAATGCTTGTTGTTGGGATTGTTGTGTGAGAAATGCTTGTTGTTGATCTTACTATTGTTGTTGTGCAATCAATGCCTACTATTGAGTTTTTTGTTGTTGTAAGGCTTGAGCTTGAGCTTGTTGTTGTTGCAATGCTTTTTCATAGGCTTGTTTTGCTTGCAATGCTTGTTGTTGGGCTTTTTGATGTGCAAAGCTTTTTTTGGGGCTTGTTGTTGTTGCAAATCTTATTTTGCTTGCAATGTTTTTGAAAGAGGAAAAAATGGGTTTTACAGGGACCCAAAACCACAAAGTTTACAAAATAAAGAGAAATTCAGTAAAGACAACATAGACAGAAAGGATTTTAAAAAACAACAGTAAACAACCACAGCCATAAAAAAGGCCAGCAAAGGCCACAGAACCAAAAACCAGCCGAAAAGCCAGCAACAACTAGATTTGTGTCTTTAAAAGATCAGCAGTCTCAACTTCCAGCTCATTCATATCCTAAACCCCCCTCTTTAAGATATGAACCATCTGTGTAGTGGGAGGATCTTTCCTTTTGAGGTTGGCTTGGGTCCTTTTAGAAATACCTTGATCCTCAAACTTGCTTTCCTTTTTCGCTTCCAAGTCAACAACCAGCGAACCCTGTTGCATTTTTTCCAGCTTTTTAGACATAGCGTTGATAATAATGGCATTGTGCCTAGTCATTTTATGGTTTTGCTCCACTACAGTTTTCAAGTTATTTTTTATTTTAACCATTTCCTCTTCCAAAGACTTGTATTTTTCCTCATTGTCTCCACCTATCAAGTAGTGTTGTTCTTAATCTGTTTCCCTTCTTCATTACTGAGAGCGACCAACTTCAGCTCTAGCTCCTCCACTTTGCTATACAGAGCCCTGTTTCTTTGATTGAGCTCATTAATTTCATGGTAGGCCCATTTCAATACCTTGAATATGTCACTGATGTCATTTCTAGCAGAGGCCAAAATGTCACCAGACTGAACATGGTCTAAAATGAGATTAACTTCAACCGGGTTGGGGAAGCTAGTAAATCTAGTACCTTCAAATCTAAAAGAGGCGGGAGGGGAGGGCACATAATTTCTACTAGCTTAAGGGTGCTTGAAATGTTATCTTGTATTGGGTAGAAGTGTTTTGAATTTGTGGTATGTGAGGTGGATTTGAGGGACCATGGTGTGAGTGATTTTTGAGTTGAGTTGATTTTGTGATGGTTGTTGTGTGATAATATTTTGAGGGTTGTTTTATATTATCGTTCCTTGTAAAATTTGAGATTGGGCTGGAGGAATGTAGGTTTGTGGTCCCATTTGATTTTGCATTACTTGGGGGACCAAAGGTTGAGGTGGTGCCACTTGGTGTTGCGATATTAGTGATATGCTTTGGCTTTGGATGAATTGATTGGAAGGGTCACCTTGATTATTTTGATGTTGATGGTTCCCAAGTGTTGTGTTTGATTTAAATAGGGATAATGTGTTCACTTGGTTGATAGATTTTGTGATCAAGGGGTTTCCTTGATTGATGAGATTCATGATAAATGGGTTTGATGTGTTTTTTAGGTTGGCTTGAGTGGCTTGTGGAACCAATTTTTTTGATGTGTCAATAGGTTGTTTGATCTTTGACCTTGTTACATTAAGGGTTAACCTTGGATGATGGTATTCACTTTCCCTTGTTGTTCCACTTGGGGTAATTTTCTCACCTGACTTTGTGTAATGTTAGGAACACTTTGGGTACTTGTGGTGGTGGAAGAAGATGGTTGCAGATGAAAAGTTGAGACCGTTTTTGTGTTATGGAATATGAGTGGTGCATGTCGATGTAGAGGGTGTTTAGGAATGATGGTGGGAGAATATGGTTGGGCACTAAATTTTGGTGTCCAATTTATGTTTTGTGGAAGGGCAGTGTCTTTTGTACCAAAAATTGTGTTGCCTCCTAAATTGGGAGTGTGACAAAGGCCGGTTCCTAATTGATTTGAAAGACTAGTAGTCAATGGTTGACTTGGTACAAGTGATGAAGTTGGTTGAATTATAGATTGAATCAAACCTTGTACTAAGGGTTGTGTGATGGAAGCTTGAGGAATTGAACCCACATTTTGTAAGGGTTGTTCCCTAATTATGTTTAAATCAAATGTTGAAGGGAGTTTAGCCCCTTCTTTTGCTAAGGCTAGCATATATTTTGTGGGGTTCTTCTTCATCAAAGTGTTGATGATATCTTTCATTTTGGGATATTTTTGTGCTTCAAGGAGTTCCTCTTTAGTGAGCTCAGGTGGGTTTTTCATGAAATTTTCTACATCATACCCCATGTCTAGTGGATCTGGTGGTTGTTGTGATGGGGATAAGTGGCTCCTAGGATCAAATTATTATGGGTTGGGATCACTTGTGGTAGATGTTTTTTTTTCTTCATATTGTTCTTGTGTTGTGATCTTGTTGTTACCATAAATTGTGGATCAACCATGGAAGAGGTGTGATTGGATTTATATTGTGAGAACTATCTAGTCAACTCAAATTTTGATAAAAGTGACCCTCTAAGGTGTTTTGGACCAATGATGTGAATGGATGATGAAAGGGGTGAGTGATATAGATGATGAACTTTTAAAAAATTTCCAACACTTTAGACTAAAGGTTTGATGTTTGATGTTTTGGATAAAGATGTTAATGAACTTGTAGATTTAAAGGTAGACTTGTGACCTTTAGGATAAACTTGTTCAAAAGGATGATCATGGCTAACTTAACTAAATGTATTAAGAAGGATTTATTTACACACATATGGTTAAGATAAATGAAAAAAAGTATTGATTGTGCAAGATAGAGGAAATTAGAATTATCATTAAATAATTAACTTATTCAATGAAAGGGTATTAAATGACGTTGTATAGGAGTGAATTTGCACCCATTATGACAATTCCCTTTTTTTCCTTCTCAACTTTAGAAGACCAAGTTTGGAGGCTTAATTCTACATAAGACCGTTACTTGCATCCCACATGGCGCCTGTTTTGAGTGTCTATGGAGGCATTTTTTTTTTGGGACACCAGCGTGGCATGCAGATGTCCGCGTGACACACTTACATCCCTAGAAGATTCTTGTGGCTGAACCTGTAGAGGCATTACATTTCTCATTGGGAGTCAAGTTGTAATGCCCCCTTCAGCCAATTGACCCGAATATGGTCATTTTTCTCGATCTCCTCTTCAAATTCATTCCTTGAACAAGCATTTGATCTTCTTCACATCCTCTAAGAATTTTCAACTTCTTCACTTCATTCACAAGCTCACTTTCATACTCTTGCACTCACTCCCAAGCTTTCAAGTAGCATTCTTGCACTCTATTGCAACAAATACATCACTCCATCACTTCAATAGAGCAAGTTGGGGACAAACATCATTGCAGTAGAGGCTCAAGTACTCTCATTTTCTCCACCAAACAGCCTTGAGTGCTCTTGGTGGATTTGGTAAGCTCCCATTCCTCTTCTCTATCACGTGGTTGAGTAAGAACATTTACTATTTTGTAGTGCTTTAGTGCTCTTTACTACTTTCTTTTCTTTATCTTGCTTTCTTGGCTATCTATGGAGGTGGAAACACCTAAACGGGGGTCTGATTGAGGCAGACCCCTATACAGCCACTCAAAATTTTCCTCTTTCTTTACGTAGGTGTATGTGCTTTGCAGAGCTAGCTAGTGAATAGGCTCTTCTATGAAATCATCTTAATCACCTTAGCTTTGGTATATTTTCTTTATCACATTTGTTTGTACTTTTCATATTTCATATTGTTGTTTTCCTCTTTTAGAAGTCACTAGATAGGCTGCTAGTTTATTTTTTGATAGTTCACATTTTACTTTCGGTCCCCTAGTCGTACGAACGCCAGCACACCTAAGAGACACCAGTGCACCGTGCTATCATCCCAAAACTGCACTCTCATCCTCGAACAAAGAGCTATCCAAGATACAGTGTTGAGATCCAAAACCATCTCACCTAGCCTCATTTTGAATCTCAGGATTGTAGAGTGGTTGTAGGAATTTATAGTCCTCATTATTCTCATCCTCATATCCTAACACCCAGTTTAGCTGAGGTAAGTTAGAGCAGCCTTTTGTATCTTGGCCGTCTGTGACCTAGGTCCTTGCATGTGGAGGTCCCCCTCTCTTACATTTTTGGTGAACCTAACGTAAACCATTTTGGTTCCATTTTGTGATACTGACAGTTCCTTTCCTTTTACTCTAGGAGTGTTGTAGGTGTGAGTGTTGTAAGGTTGTCACCTTACAACCCAACCTGCAACCCCTATTTTGTGTAGTTGGAAGGTTTCGAAGGTGTTGCATGACGAAACCTTAATTGGGTCATTGTCTTATCCTTCAACCTTTAGGGACTCTGTGAAAGTATCGTCTAGTGTGTGTAATGGCCTCCTTCCTACATCAACCTATTCCCTCTGTGTAGCCTATGGATAACAGTATTGGTATAACCTTCACTTCATAGGACCTACCGATGGGTTTAAACAAGGAACCATCTCATCTCTATATCCCTACACGGATCAATGGAAACATCGTATCGGGTGTTCTCATTGATCTAACGTCACAAGTAAACATCATAACCGAGGAGATTATGCTGATCAACTTCTTACATAAATATGGGTATGATGCTCCTGTGAGCACCATCTGCACACATGATGGGCTTTCCGTTCCCCCTTTGGGTAGTATTGTCCTATTGGTCTTGGTTGGACCTAAATATGTGAAACTCCTGTTTGACATTATCCCTGGGTTTGAGCTCTTTAAGGTGAAATTAGGTATTCCTTGGTTGGTGGTGATGAACATGGTACCCTTGGTCATGCATAAATGCTTTAAATTTATCCATTGGGGTTCTATACACATAATCCATGACACTGGTTACAGAACACTGATTGCTCATGGTAGCTACTCCTTGGAGTACTCTTGGCCTATGCTCATTGGTCCTCTCCCACCTAGGATGGACCTTCTACACTAAACATATTAGAATTATAGGAAAGGGTGCCTGAGGCTAAAAGTGAGATACTCTCCCTTGTCTTATGCTATTTCACATAGGGCTTGTTTAAAAGCTAACAACAATGCCACTAAGGCATGAAGTAAGGGAGAAGAGAAGCGGTCTCACGATCCTCCTTCTTCCTCTTCCACTAGCCATTCTGACGCTTCTCCTCACTATGTTGTGGTACCATCATATTTTTCTCCTCATCCGCAAGAGAATCCTATGGTTCCCAATTGGTGAAAGCCTAAGCATCCTACATTCGAACTTCTTGTTCTTCCAGTGGAACTAAGACCTATTTGGTATAATAGGAAGAATGTCTCTTGTGGCGAGTCCTCTTTTTCTCGACCTCTGTGGCCTCCTACTGCTCCTACTCCTAAAGTAGTGAATGGGAAGAGGGCCACTGATGCAGGAGCATCCAGTGGTGTAAGGGAAATCTTGCATCACCCAAAAATAGTTAAATTTTAAGTTTCTCAGTTTTTAGATGTTTTTACATTTTTGGATACCCCTTTCATCATAATGAAATTCCCAATTTACAGTTTTGATTTTATATTCCTGGGTGGAAAGATATTGCAATTTTAGTTTCCCAGATTTGCACCTGAAAATCTTCCGAGTTAGATTTGAGGCACTTAGAGTTCCCGGAATGGCCCTGAAACTTGCTGAAATCGGTGTAGTGAATTTTGAGTGTGTTGTTGATTTCGTGACCTTTCCGACAGTTCAAACAGTTCGCGAATCGGAGTCCCGGATCAAAAGTTATGGCCCCGAGAAGTTGGCGCACCTTCTAGAAGATACAATTGCAAATGCTCTTTTGAAATTTGAACTTCATGTTGTAAATTTTTGGTGCCAAACCACCTAAACTCAAATTTGAATGTTGTTTTGGCTCCAAACTAATGAGGAGCTCTATTTATGGGTGGGTTTCTAATTTTGGGTAACTTTTGGGGACAAGTTCGATATTGCGAAAGGGTTATTCTGTAGCTTTATGTAACTTGCATGTGCTGTAGAACTTGGGGATTGAGATCCTCTGCATGTAAGAAGCTCCATTTTCTGAATAATAAAATTATTCTCTTGTTTGTGGGTTATTTTCTAAATCTCGGACTGAGCCCGCATCAAGTGGTATCAAAGCGGGTTTTCTTGAGCGTGTGGATAGATCGTCGATCGTGAGGCAGTTCACACCAAGACCATGGTTGTGGGTCGAGGTCAAGAAAGATGCCTCCAAGAGTGATGCCTGGTAAGCATGGTGGTGCCAGAGGTGGTCGAGGCGGCATAAATGCTGGTAGAAGAGATGCACTGGCGGCCCACCAAAGATAGATTGATGCTTTACAAGAGCAGTTGAGAAGAGGGTTAAACCCAAGGGAGGAAAGTGAGGATGAAGGAGAGGAAGAAGGTTCAAATGTAGAAGAGGAAGAAGAAGCTATTGATCAAGACCAAATGTGGCTAATAAGGGCCATTTCAAAGATTGGAAAAAGACCAAGAGCAGAAGTCCCCAGTTATTCTAGAATTCTGAACTCGGAAGAGTTGATTGATTGGATCAACGAGCTAGAAGAATATTTTGAGTATGAGGAAATAGAGGACCCAGATCAAGTTAAGTTTACAAAAATGAAGCTGAAGGGCCATGCCAGTATTTGGTGGAAAGAGGTCCAGTTGGAAAGAAATTGAAGAGGAAAAGTCAAGATCGCCAGATGGGATTGCATGGTACAGAAACTGAAGAAGCAGTTCATATTAGTGGACTACGAGTTAGATTTATTGAAGAAATTGCAAGGGTTGAAGCAAGGAAGCAGATCTGTGAAAGAATATACTAAATATTTTCACAAGATAATCATCAGAACGGGTCACACAGAGGCCAATAAGGAGAAGGTAGCTTGATATCTTAATGGGTTATGACCAAGCATTCATGAGGAGTTAAGCCTAGTCAGAATGACCACCATTGAGGATGTGTATTAGTTTTCTTTGAAGGTGGAAGAGAAGCTGAACAAAAGATTTGATGGCAAGCAAAAAGGACGAGGAGGTCAAAGCGGAAGGGGCAATGGAAGACCTTCAGGAAGCCAGAATGATGATGAAAAGAAAAGTGAAGATGTGGGTACCAACCGAAGCCAAAGAATGACAACTTCTACCCCTTTGTGATCAAAACAGGATCAAAGAGGTAGAGGACTAGGGAGATATGGACAAGGATCTGGAAGAGGTGGTTTCAAAGGAACGTGTTTCCAGTGTGGTGAAGAAGGGCATCGAGCCTATGAATTTCCACAACACCAAGGAAGGGCAGACAAAAGGCCGGAAGGTTGTGGAAGGGTTGCACATGTA
>VDFB02109042.1:39931281-40003070 GCA_007258455.2 Sequoia sempervirens
CTTTTCGTCATAATGAAATTCCCAATTTATGGTTTTTATTTTCCATTCCTGGGTGGAAAGATATTGCAGTTTTAGTTTCCCAGATTTGCACCTTAAAATCTTTCGAGTTAAATTTGAGGCACTTAGAGCTCCCGGAATGGCCCCAAAACTTGCTGAAATCAGCGTAGTGGATTTCAAATGCGTTGTTGACTTCGTGACCTTTCCAACGGTTCAAACGGTTCGCGAATCAGAGTCTCGGATCAAAAGT
Organism: Sequoia sempervirens; assembly: GCA_007258455.2. Taxonomy (NCBI): domain Eukaryota; kingdom Viridiplantae; phylum Streptophyta; class Pinopsida; order Cupressales; family Cupressaceae; genus Sequoia; species Sequoia sempervirens. The sequence continues at coordinate 39,931,529 of VDFB02109042.1, forward strand.
TACGGCCTCGGGAAGTTGGCGCACCTTCTAGAAGATACAATTGCAAATGCTCTTTTGAAATTTGAACTTCATGTTGTAAATTTTCGGCACCAAACCGCCTAAACTCAAATTTGAATGTTGTTTTGGCTCCAAACTAATGAGGAGCTCCATTTATGGGCGGGTTTCTAATTTTTGGGTAACTTTTTGGGGACAAGCTCGCATATTGCGAAAGGGTTATTTTGTAGCTTTCTATAACTTGCATGTGCTGTAGAACTTGGGGATTGAGATCCTCTGCATGTAAGAAGCTCCATTTTCTAAATAATAAAATTATTCTCTTGTTTGTGGGTTATTTTCTCAGTCTCGGGCTAAGCCCTCATCAGTCACTGTCGAGGCTCTTGAGTCAACTTCCCCTCCTCAACCTATTCCTCCTGCTCCCATTTAGGAATCTTTTCCTTCGCCGAAAATAGTTGTAGTGGATGTTCCCATGGTTGAGCAGGAGCCTTCTGTTCCTTCGCAACCTCTAGCCTCTAGCTCCAAGAGTTGTAGAAACCACCTTGCATGTGAGCGTAAGTACCAGCAAAAGGCTCTCTTGGATGAGCAGGCCACCTCACAAAGGAAGGAAGAAGAAGCAACCACCCCTACTTCAAGGCCTCCTATAGTGTCACCCTCTTCCATTCCTTTTGCTTCTCTTCAACTTTTTTTTGCACCGCTTCCGACTTCCATTGCGAGTATGAATGCACCTAACCCCAAGGGGGTACAAGTATTCATCACCCCTTCAGTGGAGCTGCCTTTGTTGATATCTATTCCGGATATCCAGCCTTTCCCAAAGCCCATGGATATGATTAATACTTTGGTTGTATCCATTGTGATTCTTTCCTCCTCTTTCTCTACATGTCTACCCTCGTCTGTGGGGAGTTCGTCTCCTCCAGTGAAGAAAAAGGTGGAGTGTGGTCCTTCCCACAACAAAGGATGTAAGAGGAGCCCATCTTCTCTGCAAGGTGGCCTCGTGTTGAATTGCTCTGTCTTGGTGATGGAACTAGTCCCAACTTCCCCTTAGTTTGTCACTACTCTCGATTCATTCGGTGAGCCTAGTGGTGACTCTCAGACGCAGTCGGCCCTGTCCACTGAAGTTATACACAGTGCTCCTATGGGGTGCATGTTTAACTCTTTGGATGAAGTCTCAGCCCTACCAACAATCTTCGTGAAGTCGTTGACCCTAGCTCCATAAGAGCTTAATGGAGAGGACCTTGAGGGGCCTTCTTCCTTAGCCCTTGTTGTAGGAGGGCAAGATGCTCCTCCTCTTAACATCCCACCATTGTAGGCTCATCATCCTTCTCCCTATGATGACTTAGAGTGGGAACCAGATGACCTCTTGTTCAATCAGTGTTAGGGGGGAGACCTCTTCTTGATATTTTTTGTGTGTGTGTTTTATGTGATGTGTTCCCTTGTAATCATGGTATGTGTGTTTGGATGACCCTCATCACCCTTGTTGGTACTTGGATACAAACATGGTTTTTGTGTCGTAAACCTTCCTCTATTTGTATCATCATTCTTCCATGTTTGTGCTTGATTTTTGACAAATTGGGAACGACGCAAAGTGTTGGGGCCATTTAGGCTTCCCTTCCATGTTGACCCAATTTTTTATTTTTACTTTGTTTTCTATGCATTCTTCCTAATCTAGTTGGGTATTGATGATCTTTCGCCTTGCACCATAGTTACCTATTTTTTGTATGAGCTCGGACAGATCTGACCCCACTAAACCAAATCCCCCTGTGCCCTTTGTTTGTATTGATCTTTCTCTTTTTCTTTCTCTTTATCTTTCTCCCTTCTTTGCTTGAGTTGTCCCTCTCATGTGCAACAACGCCTTTCTTCAACATTTCAATTTTTAGAAAACATATTCGTTTCCAATAAATCTTTTCTCAAAAATCTTCACAAACCTTTATTCAAAATTGCATTCTCAACTTGGAATCCTAAAATAACATGTTTCCTTCATCATGGGTTCGTAAAGAAAGAACTTGGAAACCTTCCTCTGAAGCAGAAACAACTTTAACCTTCCCCTCATGTGGGGGCATAATCTTCCTTTTGAATTCCTTGATGAAGTCAACATCTTTCAAAGAGATTCCTTGATGATGGATCTCTCTGACAAAGAAAACATTTTCTTTTGAATTGTGCACCCCTTGAGTAGACCCCTTCTTCACGATGGGTTCTCGAGGGATCCCCTTTGAAAGATCTTATCTTGAATGAAATCATTCACGTCTAGCTTGGGGGTAGCCTGACTAGACCTCACTTTTTAAACAATGCATCCCTTGAGTGGACCCCTCTTCTTTTGAAGGGTTCCTGAGGGACCCCTTTGAAAGACTTCCAAATTATTGATGGTTTGTGCGACTGTTCGCTTACTTGCCTAATTGTCCACTTCCTTACTCTACAAACTCTACTTTATCGGGTGTCCCCCATGCTAGAGCTTTTGGGGGATACCTTCCCTACAAGTCTAAGAGCCTGTAGGGTGCTTCCTTTAGGTTTCCTCCATGCTAGAGTTTTTGGGGGATTCCTTCCATGTAGGTCTGCGGGCCTGTAGGGCACTTGCTTCATGAGGTATCCTCCATGCTAGAGTTTTTGGGGGACACATTTCTTGTAGGACTGCAGGCCTGCAAGGTGCTTTCTTCCTTCAACTTCATAGTTCTGAGCAGCTGTAAAGTCCCTTGCTTGCCTTCCACCTTCAGGTTTTCTAGATAGTGGTCTGTTTCCTTGATGGTTCAAGTATACATTTCTAACCTTACTCCTTCCTTGATCTAATTTACCAATCACTCATTAGTTCTTGTACTCACTAAAGTTGGGGAAAAATGTATAGGAGTGAATTTGCACCCCTTATTCCAATTCCACTTTTCTCCTTCTCCACTTTAGAAATCCAAGTTCAGAGGCTTAATTCCACATAAGCCCACTAGGTGATCCCACAAAGCTGGATTACAATTTCTGGGAGATTTTAATTTTTGCTAAAATCACATATTTTCAGAAAATATAATGATTTAAACCTTTAAAATTTTCACTTAAAGCATTCTAATTGAAGAGGGTTTGATCAAACTACCTTAAATCAAACCCCCTTGGATAGAACCCCACTACTTTTAAACCATACCTATAACAGAGTCTCCTTTACAGCTATCAAAATGCTAATAAAAAACAACTTTTGATTTACCTTTTGGGGGATCAAATGAATTCATTTAAAATTTATTTTTTGTAAGTATGTAGTCCTTATTATAAGCTTCCCAAAAGTATAAATAAATAATTTTTCATTATTATATTTATTTTTTATTTCTTGTGAATGTAGGTTTTTCACCAAAATCAAACTCTTTGTTCTACACGTGGAAAAATAGAAGATTGTCAAAAATTTAAAAATATGAGTGCACTAGATATTGAAGTCCTTGATCCAATAAAAAAAAAATTGAATTTTGATGCATACAAAAAATGTTACATGTTATACGGTCGTGCTATGTTTGAATTGTAATTGGTTTGACTTTGAAACTTGATTAAAGAAAAAATATTCAATAAAAAATTATCTAACCAAGTGGAAGCACTAGATATCGAAGTTACAAATCTAAATTTAAAAGAATTACAATTTTATCCTTCATGGAAAAAAAAGTTATGCGTTATACGGTGAGCGTCACATTTAAAAATGTTGTTTTCTAAAAAATACTAGTTTTCAAGGGAGACAAAAAAAGAAGTGCAATCTGATTCCAAATTTTTTGAAAAAAATATATTTAGAATCTACAAACAAAATGTCATGAAACTCTAGTTTGCATCATCTTCAAATTCCTCACGGTTTAGCCGCTATAGGTGCTTGAAAGTGAAGATTTAGTTAAAAAAATTATTTCAATGTCTAGTTTGGCAAAAAAATTGTAAACCACTATTGTGGGATCACCCCGCTGCTTGCATCCCACATGGCGCATGTTTTGAGCATCAGTGGCGGTGTTTTTGTTGAGGATGCCTGCACAGCATGCAGACGTTTACATGACACGCTTACATCCCTAGTAAATTCTTGTGGCTGAACCTACAGAGGCATTACACTTCTCATTGGGAGTCAAGTTGTAATGCTCTTTGGCCAACTGACCCAAATATGGCCATTTTTCTCCATCTCCTCTTCAAATTCATTCCTTGAACAAGAATTTGATCTTCTTCACATCCTGTAAGAATTTTGAACAATAATGGGTTACACTTATTGGGACATCCTGATTTTTGCCTGAAATCACATATTTGATTTATGACTTTAAAGGTTCCATTTAAATTATTTTAATTAAAGAGGGATTGATCAAACCCCCTTGGATAGAACCTTGTTAGATTTAAACCATACCTATAATTGAGTCTCCTCTACACCTATCAAAATGCTGATAAAAAACCACTTTTGATTTACCTTTTGGGTGATCAAATGAATTCATTTAAAATTTATGTTTTGTAAGCTTGTAGCCCTTATTATAATCTTCCTAAAAAGTATAATTTTAAATATGTTTAATTTGATTATTATATTTTTTTTTATTTCTTGTGAATGTGGGATTTTCAATGAACATCAAGTTATTTATTTCACACATACGAAAAAATAGAAAAATAGAGAAAAAAATTCTAAAAAATACATGTTCCCTAGGTATTGATGTCCTTATTCCAACAAAAAAAGAATAAGTTAATTCAAATGAATACAAAAAAAGTTATCCTTGCCGAAGTATACCTCTATCCAAATTATAATTACGCTGACTTGGAAAATTAATTAAAAAAAATAATGTAACAAAAAATTATGAAAAAATATCCATCCCCTAGATATTGGTGTGAAAAATTTGTATTTTAAAAATCAGAATTGTATCCTATCTATAAAAAAAGTTACGTGGGCCGAAGTAAACATCACTTTTTAAAAATGTTGATTAGTAGAAAAAATAAGATATTAAAAATTACATAAAATGATTCACAATTTATTTTTTATTTTTTATTTTTTAAATATAATTAGAATCTACACAAAATATCTAACAAATAACTAATTTGATTCATTTTCAAAACCTTAATGGTTTAGCTGCTATAAGTGTAAGAAAGTGAATGTCTGGTGAAAAATCCTGATTTTAATGTCAAGTTTGGCCAAAAATTGTAACCCATTATTGTGGGATCACCTTAGAGAGAGAGTGAAAGAGAGAGAGAGAGAGAGAGAGAGAGAGAGAGGGAGGGAGGTGAGAGAAAGAGGTGATATAGAGTAAGTAGAGAGGGAAGGAGGAAGTGGAGAGATTGAGATAGTGATAGAGAGAGAGGGAAGGAGGGAGGGAGAGGTAGGGATGGAGAGATATAGATAAGGAGAAGTAGAGAAGGGGGAGGGAAAGGGATGAAGTGGTAGGATGAGAGAGAGAGAGGTGAGATAGAGAGGTGTAGATAGAGAGAGAAGTAGAGAGGAAAGGAGGAAGGGAGAGAAACAAGGAGAAATAAGTTAGATAAAAAGAGTTAAATAGGAAGAGGGAGAGGGAGAGAGAGAGAGAGAGAGAGTTCTTTAGCTCAAGGGAGAGAGAGTTAGATAGATAGATTGGTAGATAAAGGGATGCAAATAGTATAAAAGAGAGGTCTAGATCATAAGGGATATATAAAGAGTGAGATAGAGAGAGATGATAGAGCTTGTTGATTATTGAAATTTGACATCCCAATTATTAAAATTTGACCTATTGATTATTGAATTTGACTCTCTGAAAAATTAAAATATCTTCTAAAACTTAGAATTTGTATTATAACTCCTAGAAATTTGAAACTATTCTCAAACATCTTGAATCTATATACATTAGATATAGCTTAAAGTATAAGAAAGTAAATTTCAATATATAATGCACTGACATTATGTTATTGCAACCACATAATGCGAGCATATTATAACATTCTCGCATTATGTGAATGTAATCTTAGAATGCAAGTGTGTTATAACACACACACATTATGACTTGGTAATGACCAAGTTGAGGGTTGGTCATTACCAACCCATATTGCGAGAATGTTTCATTATAATGCACTCACATTTTCTCTTTTATGAGACCAAAAAGTGGAATGATCATTCTTGGTGCACATGCCCTAATTTCCTTTATTTCAATTTGATATTTACATTTTCTTAAAAGACCTATTGAACTTTCAAATGATTTTTCTATTGAAGTTCTAGTCATAGACATAACAAAACATACCATAAGAAAATAGATTGTAATATACAAAGTTTCAATAAATAAGATAATTATTACTGGTTGAGTAGTTAAATAGGTTCACTCCATTTTGAAGTTTCCTATAAGATATGTTATTCTTTCACATATGACATCTTTATTCTCTAAATTCTGCATTATTTCTTTAGATAGCCCTAAGTAATATAATAATAAGTTAGTTATTCAATTGACCATTCAATATTTTGTTTTCTTACAACCACTTTCCTCTATAAGAATTAATTAATGTATTTTATTTTCTAATACTAGTTGACAGAAACTCATGATAAACGCAATGACATTGAATAAACAATTATGCCCTAACATTTTCCCTTGTATTCATTTAAAGAAGCTCAATTTACAATTAAAACAAGTGTTGATTGCATATCAAGTTTAAAGGTCAATAACACACTTGTCTAATATTTTATTACACATCAATCAAATATTCTGAACAGTCCAAGTTTACAATAAATTATTACTATTTAACTGCATACATATAATATTTAAGTCCAACCAAAAGTTCTAGTATATTGAGAACTACACGGGAACGATTTGTTCAAGCGCGCCAAATCAAAATATATATTCTGCACATCATATATTGTCTTGCCACGATAGATTTCGCTTCCTGAAATGAATAATCGCAGGTTTGAATACATGTAGAATTCATTTTGCATTAAGTGATGCCTAACAGTTGATTTCCTTCTACATTTCTTCGGAGCTTGATAAATTAACAAATTGGTAGTTCACTGGATCGATTCAAAAGAATGGTATTAAACTTTTTGATTTAGAATTGTAAAATAGTTAACCTTTTCACAGATGTGAAGAACTATATGCCTATCACAGAGCAAGATTCTTAGTACAAGCTACTTTTTATTTCTATTCTTAATCTCCCAACTTTCTTTGACGATCCTGTGAGGAAAAGCCATATCCAAATCCATAACCACAAATACCAAATGTGCAAGTGTCTCGATGACAAGAATTGAAACAACTTCCACAGTGGGCATTGCTAGTATTGAGGTCCAAGCACTTTCCTCCACAGCAGCTTAACCCATAACCACATACATGCCCACATGCTCCACAGTGAGATGGGTCAGAAGACACATCAATACAGTGCCTTTTGGAGCAGCAAGCCCATTTGCCGTGTGAATATCCACGAGCCTTAGCAGAACGGGAACAGATTCCTGAATCATGACCACACCAAACGTGTGTATTTCTCCGTCTGCCCGTCAAAAAGCTGAAATGACTGCCCAGGGAGCTCAGTTCCCTTCCCTCGCATGCTTCATCGTTCAGAACCATAACGACAAGAAGCAGCAAAATTTGGACGGTAACTGATAAATTGATTTTGATTTATATCGTTGCACACGCAGTCACTTGGTAAGATTTGTTCAAATCAGTGCAATTCCTTATTTATTTGAATTTATCAGCACAGCAATCAAGACTCTTTTTTAACACTCTTACTAAGTGCAAAAATTCAAATAAAAATAGCAGCGAACGCTAGCTACCACCTTAAGAAGGTGATGCACCAAACCGTTCAAAAAGTAGTAATGGCCTAAAGGAAGCCTCTGATATCAGATTACAGTGATTGGTGACAGGAGCTTTCTTTATTGCTTAGAGAAGCTGATATCTGGTGAGATGTATTCTGAAACTTCTGAAAAGGAGGAGGTAGAGGGGCCAAATGGGTACCTCTTGCAGCTTAAGAAATGACGATGAGGCTTGGAATTTATCAGGATGAGATGGACTGTTTGTCTTCTAGGGAGAAGCGATACTTATAATCCCCTATTAGTTCACGTTTGGAAATTTGCGCAACGTCGGTGAATGGCCATTTTCATGCAGGTGTTTGGAAACAACAGATCATTAGGTCAAATGTATGACCAATCAGCTGATATATCAACCATTAAAATCAAGGCCTAGAATATTGGACACACGTGTCTTCCATTATCACTGCAAATTGAAAACTCCCAAAGCGTACGGAGAAGTATGAAATTATGACTTGTGACTTAGATAATTCCTCTGTACTTTCATATAGACTAATTAGATAAGCATTTTGCCTTATTATAGTAGTAATATTAAGACGACGTATTGCTCTATCCATTTGAAAAGTCGAAACAAGGTCGACTTACAAGGCAGTGAGCGGATTTGCCACATTTTGCAATTCAGTAATTTAATTTGTTTATAAACAAGGTGAGCTCTATTCACACGCCTGCGCGTGGCACGTTTTAAACTGTTTCACCATTGTATGACCGTGGGACCGAGTCTGCAGGAAAATGTTCCAAGATTTCGTTGCAACAGTGGAGATCTCTGCGGTATTTTATATAGTGAACACATGCACGATATGCTTAACAAATTGTACTGGTCGGGGAAAAATGCTTTAAAAACTTCTCATGGTCAGAGAGCATTTTGACTACGTCAACACGGACGTGCTGGAATTTCTTGACATTGATTAAGAAATCCACTGTCTTGCATTCCCAATTTATATAGTGAGCACATACAGGATAATGTTCATTTTTATCTACGATGGCATTACATGATTTGAAGTTTTCTGCGTGGTGGATAGTCTTTGCTGCTATCAGTAGGTTAAAACTCAGTTTATTGTGTTAGTAGTTTTGACTAAGTTATATATTTTCAGTTTTTAATTTTAATTTTATTTTTGTTTAATTAATTTTGATCATTTAGTTTTCAATTAAATTTCTATTTTCAAGTAATTTGTTGTTGATAAAATATTGAAATACTATTTATTTGACTTATGGATTTATAGAAATTTTTAATGAGTTTATGTTTCTTAATATATAATTACTTATAATTAAATAGTGTGGAGTCCAACAATCTTGAGTATAATTGTAAACATCTAAACTTGATTGAACACATCACACATCTCAAATTCACCTAGTAACATCATTTTCCTAATTATCTCCAATTAAATTCATTATTTTTCTCTATTAATTAAATAATTAATGTTATTTTATTAATTCATCACTTTTTCATCATTTCCCTCTAATTTTCTACCTAAATTATTTGAATTATTTAATTAAATTTAATTTCCTTCTTTCCACCTTAATTAAATAATTTTGATTATCTAATTAAATTCTAATTTTTCTTCAATCCCACCTAATTAAATAATTAAAAATCTTAATTTTCTTTCATCCTCTCAATTTAATTAAAAATCTTAATTTTCTTTCATCCTCTCAATTTAATTAAAAATATTAATTTTCTTTCATCCTCTCAATTAAATAATCTAATTCCTAATTTTTCTCAACTTGCACATAGCATATTCCTATTTCAAAAAAGAATATTTATTTTTCAAAATATCTTCCTCTCTCCAAAATACCTAAATGGTGTATTCCCTCCAAAAAAAAAAATTCCATAATTCAAATTTAAATTTGAATAGATATTTTCCCTCCAAAATATTTTTAACCAAATTTTCATGAAAATATGGATATTTTGGGTTCTCATGGAATCTCATCCCTCGATCTTCCTTGATCTCCTTGATTTCCTTTCAACCGCTGATCAAACATCTTGAAAAACTATTAAAAGAGTCATTTCTTCATAAAACTCATCCACAATCCTCATGTGCTTGAATTAACATTCATTCACAATTTTTATGAGCATTGGCATTCTTGAATTCTTATTCAATCTTGAGCAATTTGAGAATCCTTTTGTGAATCAAATCACCATCTTAGCTTTTGCAATCATAGGTTATGCACATTTGGAGCAATCCACATCATAAATTGTCATAAATCCACAATGGGATTGAAATTTTGTTGTTTCTTTGATTTAATTGTGTTTGAATTGGTTTTCATATCTTTTATTTTGAATCTTTGAAGCATTAACAATATAATTTCATTGAGTATGGGTGTAATTGATCTTTCTTGTTTGATTTTTTAGTTTTTTTCAACCATAATTGCTATTATTATGATTTAGAACATTGCCTATTATTCCCCTATGACATTTTGGCACACCTAGTGGAACCCACATCCTTGAATTGACACCTTTTTAAATTTTTGGTTGACCTATAGGTTATAGAGCTACTTTTGCAATAGTGTGATGCTTCTATTTTACTCATAGTGATGCTTTTGTGAAGATTTGATGATTATGCCAAAATACGACACTTTTTTTCTAACATGATGTGTTTGTCTGATATTATTTTTTGTTTGTGTTTTGCAAGTTACAGTGACACATTCTACTTTTGACTATCATTTGATGGTTATGCTAGATATATAATGACACATTTTCCTTGTTTCAATTCTTTTGTTTTGACACATTTATTTTTGTTCTTGCAAGTTAAATCAATGCTTTTGTGTAGGATCGATGCTTCTAAGTTCATACAATAGTGCTTTTGTTTGGTATAACTCGATGCATTTGTTTTGTTAGGCTTTTTGAATTCTTTTTAACCATGATACAATCAATAATTATTTCCTTTTTAAGTTCAAGATAACCATGATAAAATCATCTAATAAAATATATCATGATTTTTAGCCTAAGAATGGGACTAGAACATTGTTTTTTATTTTTCTGTGACATAGTAATAATATGCAATGTTGTATTTTTATTTTCATATATAAGAAATAGTTTGATTCTTTGAAAGACCTACATGTATTAAAATTATAAAAAAAAAAAATTGTTTTCAACACTTTAATTCCCATGCAATTATTAATTTCATTTCAAGCAATTGAATTAATTGTAGTACATTTCAATTTCAATAAATTCATTTAAATACCTTTCATTTCAGTAGTTTGTGTTCACATTTACTAATTATATAGAATAGGTTTGATTCCTATTTTAATAAACATTAAAATAGTGTAGACCTAATTACTATATTTGTTTCTTCAGATTGATAATAATTAAATAAGAAATATTTGAAAGAACTATGATGATCTCATCATTAATCACATAGATGATCCAAAATCATGACTAATTTAGATATTAGTATCATAGGTTTTAACATCACATGCCTTATTACTCTACATTGAGTAGGATAGGTTAAAAAAGTAGGAAAACCATGTACATTGTCTCTAATTAACCACCATGCACCTAAACCAAGTGTTATAAACATTTGTTCAATATGTAACTATAACAAAAGTGAAAGGTAAAATCATCCAATGTCATAATTTATATATATTGTAATAATCCTTTTTAATTACGAAACCATCATAATATGGATAGTATATAACTTCATCATTTATTAAACAAGACAAGGAAAAGATTAACATATGTAGGAATTACATACCTACTCCCCTCTCTATTTATGGGGCTTATCGCTCTTTTTAAGGGGCTTATTTCTGTGTGGGGGATTATATGTCTATGTGTACTTTACTAGGCTACACATTTTTTTGACTTAATTTCATCCATCTAGGTTATAGTTAAGGAGAGTGCTTGTATTTTTTTCATTTAATTTAGTTGTTACATACGTTTCATATATTTATGTAGGTTATTAAGATTATATCATATAATAAGTTGTAGTCATTTTTCATTAGTGTCACTCTTTGCTATTTTAAGTTATTTAAGAATTTAATTCTTCACTAACTGTATTTATCGCATACATGTTTTTTTTATGCTCTCACTTACCATACATGATTTTTAATATCATTGTCAGCTTTTGTTTTATACATTTTACTTTTTATCATTATGATGATATAAACATTTTAATTTATATTCCCCAATATTTAGTCTAGTATCATATGTCATATATTATTCTTGTGATTATCCTTGCATTAAATAAGTCTTGGTTAATCTAACCTTTCACAAAACCGCTTCTTTCATTGAAAAAGACAATGTTTGAGTACATGTAGAATTCATTTTCCGTTGAGTGATGCCTAACAACTTATTTCCTTCTACATTTCTTAGGATCTTGAGAAATTAACAAACTACTAGCTCACTAGATAGATTCAAAAGAATGGTCATAATCTTGTTGACTTAGCATTGCAACAATGTTGCTCGAGACTAATAAAATAGTTAGCTCCTGTAACAGATTTGAAAATCTATAAACATATCAGGGAGTAAGAATCTTAGTACAAGTTATTCCCCAACTTTCCTTCCTTATTGTGTGAAAAAAGCCATAGCCGTATCCGTATCCACAAATACCAAATGTGCAAGTGTCTTGATGACAAGAATTGAAGCAACTTCCACAGTGGGCATTGTTCGTATTGAGGTCTAAGCACTTTCCTCCACAGCAGCTTAACCCATAACCACATGCATGCCCGCATGCTCCGCAGTGAGATGGGTCAGAAGACACATCAATGCAGTGCCTTTTGGAGCAGCAGGCCTATTTTCCGTGAGAATATCCACGAGCCTTAGCAGAACGGGAACAAAGTCCTAAATCATGACCACACCAAGTATGTCTATTTCTTTGTCTACCCCTCAGAAAGCTTCAATGACTACTTAGGGAGTTCAGTTCCCTTCCCTCGCATGTTGCATTGTTCAGAACCATAACGACAAGAAGAAGCAAAATTTGGACAGTACCTGTTAAAGTGATTTTGATTGCCATCGTTGCACACGCAGTCACTTGGTAAGTTTTGTTCGAAACAATACAATTCCTTATTTATTTGAATTTATCAGCACAGCTTGCCAGACCCTTAGTTAACACTCTTACTATGTGCAATTTTTTTAATAAAAATAGCTGCAAACGCTAACCACCACCTTAAGAAGGTGATACAGAAAACAATTAAAAATGAAGTAGATCAGTGACTGAGGACAGGAGCTTTCTTTATTGCTTAGAGAAGCCGATCTCTCATGAGATGGTATTCTGAAACTTCTCAAACTTATTGTCAAGACTGAAAAACAGGATATTTCAAGAGATGGGAACCAAAGTTTCGCAAGGAAAATGCCGATGGAAGAAATGGGTAATACCTCTTGCAGATTTAGAAATGTCGCTCTGGTTTATAATTTATCAAGCTGAGATTGATTGTTTCTCTTCTAGGGGGATGCGATACTTATAACGCCTAATTAGTCCACGTTTGGGAATTTACAACTTTAGTGAGCGCCCTTTTTAATTCAGCTCTTAATGGTCAGGTCAACAATATGCTACCATAATAATCAATACCTAGAAAACTGGACAGGCGTGTCTAGGATTATGGCACTGATTTTAAAACTCCTAAAGCATATTGGGAAGTATGAAAGTAAATTACTCTCCACATTCTTATAGCCTTATTATATAAGCACTTTTGTTTATTGTAGTAAGAGGACCTCTCGCATTTGGAAACAATGTCGGCTTGCAGGGCACTGAAAAGGTTTGGTATATTTTACAATTTGGTAATAGAATTTGATTTGAAACATGGTCCGGTCAATTCACTCGCCAAACATGTGTGCGTAACGTTTAAAAATATTTCGCTAATACAGGTGAGACCAAGTCTGGAGCAAAATGTTCCGGGATTAATCGTGGATAGAGAGGGAAAGCAATTATCTTCTCACTGTCAGAGAGCACTGTGAGTGAGTACGTCAACGCGGACGTGACGGAATTTCTTGAAATTGATTAAAATGTCGATATATCAAAATTTATAATCTGTAAAGTTGGCCGGTCACGTGGACGAGAATATTCCTTCTAATCTTTATATCTGATGGCATTCCATGACCGTATTCATTTTTATTGTTGCAAAATTAGCTAGCAATCGCACCTTGGGGTGCAATAGGTACGTCGAAGACAATATAGAGAAATTTGGTTGTTAATATTGTTTATTTGAAAATGGGAAAACCAATCGATAGGCATAAATGACAATCCAAGCAACCATCCACATTTTGAATGGCACACTCTGAAATGGAATACCGAGAAAAAAACTAATAAAGGATAGTCTATAAATATATCAAATCTGTAGCAATACACAAATCTCTATAAAAATAACAAAATCCACAATACAAAAACCTTTGAAAATTGCAGTAAAATATAGCTACACCAAGAAAACAGAAAATAAAGCCTTTGCAGTGAATAAGTTGGTAGTAGTAAACAGTGGTAAAATCCACAATCCAAACGGTGGACACATAATTTTGTGCAGCTTGAACAAAAAATTCCAATGATGTGCACCCAAATTTCCATTAATGTTTGTGTGATATGAAAGGGGAGAAAAGAGAGAGACATATGGATTATGGTCTCATATTTTTTGTAGTGAATAATGCAGTGCAAGGAAAATGCCTAAATCATAGTGTGCATTGAAAAACTGTTAATCCATTTGACAACACAGCTTTTGAAGATGATGATTTTTGCAGACATCATCGAGTACAACCAAAGTTGTATGAGATTTGATTTGGCTGAGCCTTTGAGCCTTTGGTGGAAGTGCATATGGGCATCTTCAACAATATGAAAATCAGGTCTGTGGCACAATGCTATCCTTAAAGTGATCTGTAACAAGACAAAAAAAATGAAATCAGTTAGTGTAGCAACCTATTGCATACTGTGAACACTATACCCTCAAAACCATCAACCCTATAGGTCCTCCACTAATTTGACACAATTTACAATGCTATAGTCTTTTCCATTTTAGGTACTATAGCCTTGTAGGACTATAGCAAGTACAATATCACACTTACAAATAGATGCTTATAGAAATGAAATCAATTAGTGTAGCAGCCTATTGTACAATTTACACAAGCAAGGCAGGACCTAATGCAGGTGCATTAGGGTAGTGTTTGAGCAATACCTATTGCAATTAGGTACAATTTCTAGCACACCATGATTGTACAAGCTTAGGCAACAAGTGAAAACCCACTTACATAAGATAAACACCATAGAAATAATTTAAACTCAAGCATCCTGATAAATGTAGGGTAGTTTTTTATTCCTCTAATTCCTTCTCGATGTGCTAGTGTGAATGAGCAAGTATGAATAGATGTTTATAAAAATGGAAAAGGCTATAGCCTTGTAAATTATGTCAACTTAGTGGAGTGAACTAAAAAAGGTATACCTAGCTTACTGAATATCACACTTTTTATCCCAATCCAGACTACATATGTCCTAACTTGTTAGCCATCAATATACAATAATATACATCTTATATATTAATTTAGTTGAGGGTATTGAATCTCAATTGTAATTCCAATTCTTTTAATTTGTTTAGAAGATGAAAGTATGTTAGAAGTATAACCATCACGAACAAAATGATTCAATCACACCAGCAAACAATTTGTATCTTCTATAACATAAATTTTAACTTACCATAGCATGATAGTGGATGTAGTAGAAATATTGGAAAGAGGCCAGAAGTTTAAGGAAAGAAGTGTAAATTATGTTAGATATGAGGAATGTATAACACAATTTTAAAGATTACTTGATGAGAGTACAATATATAGGTGAAAAAATATTTGTAAATAAGTAATGTTTTACCACTATGAACATAAATGGTAGGGGAGAAATCCATTGTAAACAATAGCTTTAGTAGAAGATGTTGGAAGACCATTTTTTTGTTGATTGGGCAATTGTTGGAGAAGAACTCTATGTTGAATGTAATATTCTTGTGTTTATATACTTTGTATTGAAAGGGTTGAAATTGATAGTCATGCAACTTTGAAGGAGGGCCTACAAATCAAATGTGGTAAGAAAAAGGACTAAGTAATAATCAATGATAGAGAAAGGACAAAGTAATAAGAGAACATACATGTTACATTTTTTTCAGTGAAAAGAAGCTGAGCATTTCAAGTGGTTGATGTTGATAGTGCTGACAATCGAGCTTCCTCACTGATCCTGTGTGCAACATAAGGGCTTTTTTGCATGCGTGTGTATCTATCAAATGTAAATATAGGGTGGATGCGAAGGCCAGAGAGATGAGTTACTCTAGAAATTGCTGTGAATATCAATCCTTGCCGGTCGATGTTGCCAATGTCAATGGTGGCCATATCAAGTGTAAACTCCTATGATTTGTGGATGGTTAAGGCCCATGCCATTTTAAGTGGAATTTGGTGTCATCCACCATGACTCATCGATGTAATAGGGACATCTTTTGTATTGTTTGTATCCCAAGTAGGCCCAATGTAATTCTTGAATCAAACAACAACAAACTTGGGGAGTTGTGGTGGTTTTTCGCTCTCCTTGTAAACTATTTTTTTTACTATGCTAAGAGCTCCATTAACAAGGAAAGTATCAGTCCACAGATTACAAGATAATATAACCTTTTGGTCGACACATAGTAGAATCTTTTGTTGGAGTTTCTCATCATCTGGATTTGAGTTGAAAGAGCTCCCTATTTGCTCTGTAGTGGCTACAACAATGGTCTATGCTAGCCACAACAACATGTGCTTATTATGGAGTGAGACTTTTTCATTGGTTTCATAAAGATGTATGGATGATAAGAAAGCAATTTCTTTTGTAGATGTTAGTGTTGAGCTTGGCCTTGACATTAGTAGTTGCCAATTTGTGCTTGTAGGTTCATCCTTTCTTAAATTGCATAAGAGCTCACGAAATAGAAGTTGAGTTGGATCTTCTCTCGCTTGGTGAAATATTTTGTTAAGTGTAATAACTATTTGAAAGCTCCGCCATAGGGTCCCCCCATAGGAAGTAGAAGAGTACATAGGAATTTCTTTAACTGGCGGTAGCTGGCCGAGGCCTCCAAAGAGCAGGATTGAGCAACCTCCAAAGGGGTTGTGGTTGTGTGTCGGGAAAGCTTCGTGCAAGTGACAGTTGATGCATTCAAGCAACCTAAGGCCGATGAAGCTCATTTCATCAATTAAAATGTAGCAAACAAAGTGCATTCTCTCTTAGAAGCTTGCTAGTGTCTAGCCTTGCAAGGGAACCATCTCTTTGATGTGTATGTGAAGTGTGGAATGAATTGTTGGTGCTCCAATGTTGAATGCTACAACACCTATTGGTACAAGAAGTAATAGCGATGTTTTCCCATTTGGAGCAAAACAATTGAGTGCAAACTTGATTTGTTTAATCAGATGTGACTTTCCAGTTCCTGCAGTTCCTTGAACTATTATTTTGAGTGGTGGTTGGTAAGTGGTGGAGGATAGCTGTGACAACACTAAATCTAGTGTTTTATTTTGTTCCAATGAAAGGTCATGTTGGGTATTTAGATAGGGTGGGTGGCGGACTTGATATGTTGTACGGTTTGAGTCTACGAAGCTAGATGCTACAGTGAGTTTTATTGGATCCAAGGAATGAGTATTCTAGTCATGGTTAAGGTCTATTTCATGATTACCTAGCATGTCTAGTGCATCCAACTAGAGTGGATGGCTTGGGTGTACACTTGACAACACTTGCCATTCGGATTGGTTGCAATGATGTGAGGGTTCTACATCGCTCAAAGGAGATTTGGGGTCTGTATTGGAGGTTGTATCTGGTAGTGTGCATCACAGATGCCACAGATGGTAAGTGCATGCCATCCTCTCCCACTATGCAACTATTTGAGTTGTGGAAGAACCAAGATCAACTGCAATGGTATGAAAAGGTTTGTAGAGAACTAGTTCAGACCAACAAAAGTCATGGAAACTCAGGTCATCCTTTGGAGGAATGCTTGTGAATCAAGGGGATACTTGAAAAATTTCTTGAGAAGAACGCTCTTTCCATTGGTTTGCTTTACGGGATGTTTTGAAGCTCCACTTTTGAGTGACTTCAATCAATGGCAATGCCTCCAAACAAATAGGACATGCCATGTATGCATCAATGTAGTTTGTGTGTGCTAATGCAACTATGGCTGAGAGTGGAACACGTTGCTAGTTTTTTTGGTTTACATTTAGAGAAACAAATGTTCGAATACACAAGTAAAGTGAAGGTTTTAGTAAAAGATCATGGCAACTTTCTTGGGCACTAATATCATGATCAACAAGGTTGTCAACAAGCATTTTCCTAAAAGCTATTGGTGTTGGCTTGTCAAAATCATAAGTTGTTGAAATACGGGAAAGCATTGCATGACATGTTTCGGATTTGGTTTCTGCTTTATCTGCATACTTTGCTATATATTTGAGCAATGCATCTATTGAGAGAATGGGTTGGCAATCTACATTTGTGTGCCAAATAGAGAGGATAGTGGGGTTGTGAAGATTCACTTGGTCATCATTACGAGCAGGGGTGTGCTTTGGTTGGCCATGTCATTTGAGAGGATTGAAATGTCTTGCATGGTCCAAGGGGCTTTGTAGTGACATTCAACTATAGATCCTTTTCTCTGCAAACATGTCTGCAAGGTACAATGTTTATGGCGCCGAACACAATTGAGTAGTTAATTGTAGTCATTTGAAGGGGTGGATAACATAATCATTCTTGTGTCCATTAAGAAAGGGTTGTTAAAGGTAGACCGTGAAACTATTTCATTTGAGCTTTGGTGGGGACACGGGTTCCAAGTAGAGATGTACTTGTCAATGTAGTTGATTGCATTTTGTACTAATGCAAGATTATTCCATTGTAATTTGGCAATATCAAGAGCATCTTTGAGCTAAAGGAAATCATGGACATGTGTAGAGCCATGGTGTTTCTATTCATACTTGGACAAAGGAGATGCTATTAAGCAAATGATGTGCAAAAGAAGTAAATATAAATGATGTTGGAGTATGCTTACCTGTACCAGTAGTCATTTGTGTAGAGAATCTTCTCCAAAACCTCCTCACAAAATGCAGTAAATCTATGATGCATGTAGAGTGCAGTGAGGTGTGGGTTTTGCACTATATTTTGGATCCTCCACCATGCAGCTATAGTAGGATTTGATGGTGTGGGGGATGACATAGCATTGTGTAATTTTGGCCATTTAGTATCTGTTGCATTGAGGGTGAAGAATAGAGTAGGGCAACCAACCTAAATAACCATGTCAGATAGTTGCCCCATATGATGAGTCCAGAAGGGACATGTACCATGTATTTTTGAGTCGAACTGCATAACCTGGTCTGCAAGGTGTTCATCGAGGAGGTCCTTGAGTCTTTGGTGCAAGTCAAGTATTGTTGTTGGCATCTACTTTCCAATTGTTTATGAATGAATACGAAAGATGTGGCCTAGCTACGATGGTGCATAAGAATATTAAGGATGAAGTATCCAAACCATGGGTTTTGGCCAAACCTATTGTCATGGTATCTAAGAAGATGGAGAGCATATTCATGTAGCTTGACCTCTTTCATAGTTTGTTGGTTGAATGCATCTTTTCCCCTTGGAAACAATGTCAGAAATGCCATAACAAACAATCCTTCAGTGGTGTATTCATTGAGGGGCGTAAGAGAAACTGGTGGCCAATCAATTGTAGAAGGTGGGCATCCCTCCCCTAAGTGTAACAACGCTCGCAATTCTTACACTTTTGTGCATGCAGGTGGCAAGTTTGACACAAGTGATCTTGTTGCTTGCAAATTATCTTGCAATTGTTCTTCGATTGTATTATTATTTTCCATGAAACTAACATCAAGGAGGTTTGAAGTTGAGGTTGTTTCATTTAGAAGGTCAAAGATGTCAGTGGAGGAAATAGGCAAGCATAAGAGGGAGGCCTCATCTAATTGGACATCTTTGTAGTAAGGGTCATTACAGATCTTAAATTGTAAAACCTCGTGAACATGTGCTCTGCAAACATAGAAACTATACTGTTGGGTATCAACATTTTTTTTGTTTGCTATGAGTATATCCAAGTCATGTATATGACGTGGCAAGTAATTTGCAATAACTATAATATCCTGAGGAAAAAAAATAGTGTGGCCACTATATCTTAGCTATCCCCCATTTGCATAAGTAACTTGGAGGACATGGCTAACTCTTGGTATGAGCATCTCCTCGATTTGAGATATAGGCATTATAAACAAGGGGGCTGCTCTCCAGGGTCCATGTTGTTCCACTTTGAGAAGCGATTGCCATTTTTTTCTAAAACGCATCTTGAACAAGCACTACTACCATTTAGTAGCCTAGTTTTTATTCCTGGATATCGTTCCATGCATATGTGGCATGTTGAAATGTTTGATAGGTTGTCCAACTTTGCACAGAAGGAATTCCTAGTGATGTAATAGTTTGCAGGAAATAGTGGAGGGTGGTGGTTTTGGGAGGCTGAACTAGGGTGTAATGTAGACTACATTTGGGGTGTGGGTGGTTGTGATGGGGAGGGGTTATTGGAAAGACAAGGTGGGGATGTGGAGGAGCTTGCTTGGTGATTATGATGGTTTTCTCTTCTCGGTCTATTAATAGACTCCTTATTTGTTTGGTACCTTAAACATTGCAAATGATTACGACAAGATCTTTGTGCTTCCATACTTTCAGCTGGGGTTTTTATGATAGGGGTTGTTGAGGAATAGAGCAATGAAATATTAATTTGCAATACAATTTTTGGAAACATAGAAAGGTGTAAAATTCTGGTGTGTAAAAACAAGAATTCATATTTAATTGGAAAACATTGCGTGTAAAATCAAGAAATCATATTTCGAAACAAGAGCACAAGATAACTTTGGGGTATCAAAAAAGGCTTTGTATAGATTTATTTATAATTTTACAAACACATGGTTACAATTGGTGGTGTTTCCAACAACAAAAGATGTACAATTTAAGCAAAGACTATATAGCATTGTGGAAAGCAAGAGGTACTTGCAATCTTTAAACAGGTTTTATCGCTATAATTACAAAGCTTTGTATTTCTTTCTCAGAAAATGAATTCACTGTGATGGCCACTTCAAAGAAAAACTAGCAGCCAACAACTTGGTCCAACACATGTTTAGTAGCATCAGGATCTGCCATCAATAGTTGAAAATTTTCAGCTGATACACCAAACAAGCCATTTGCAAGTCCTTCGAATGTAGTGGCTTTAAGAAGAGCACCTGTTCCATCCTCCAAATCCACTTTTACCATGTAGCTAAAATCACAACTAGGGAGATCACTAGAACACTTTGTGAAATGAAATCTATTGGGACTCTTTTGTACAACCTTCTTCTTACATTTCTTATTTCCCACCATAAGAGGACAAGAGAGGAAATAAAAGTTGTCCAAGTGGACTTTCGATATGCTTTCCTTTACACAAACATTTCTTTTTTTAGGAGAGTTTGTATTAGTGATTGATGTGATGTCAACTAGATTTGAAAACTTGTTGGAAGAAAGATTGTCTATTGAGAGGGAAATGAAAGGCGCCTCTTTCCCTACAGTCGCATACCAGTCATGCAACGTTGAGGCTTCTAACAATTTTGGATTTATTATAATTGTAGTTGCTGTAGACACGCAAAATTAGCATTATGCATTAGATCAAATTAACACTCGTCCATTCATCAGGGTAAATCAATTTGAGTCTCCTAAGGTCACTCACTTAAATTGAATAAATTAACTTTATTTAATTTAAGCCTATCATTCCCTCTTTGATTAAATAAACCAATCATTTATTTAATTAAATCTCAAATAATCATTCATCTTCCTTTGATTTGATTTAAATCCCTAAACTAAGTCAAATGGGTCAAAGGCATCCTAATTATCATCTTAACTAATCTAACCATGATTAAATGCTAATCCTAACCACTTGCATTCTCTAGATTTGGCCACTTGCACATGAAATTTCATTTAATTGATTTATCAAAATCTTTATTTACTTTCAACTTGGCATAAAGGGAGAATATTCACCAAGTTTGAATCTCCCGCCAAGTGGACATGTACACCCAATAGAGAATTTATGAGGCCTTACATGTCTCTTACATGTCCCCTTGCCAAATGTCAAACTAAGCATTTACTCTCATTTCAAATTTGAATTCAAAATTTCCCCCTCTTGGGCACATTTTCCAAATCTTGCACATGCATTAACCACTCACTTGATGACAAGTGGCCTCTTTTCATTGGCCTATTTTTTAGTCCCACATTGGTCCCTTTTCAACACTCAGCATTTGAGAATCTACAAATAGAGGCATCATTCTTCAAGCAAATCCTCCACAATCTCTTGCAAAGACACTCTCCTTGAGAACTGATTTTGCCCACACCATCTTCATATCACATTCATAGAAATTTCATCATTTAGCTTAGCTTGATCAAGGATTGGGAAAGGGTTTCTTTCCATAGAAGCACCAATCCAATATGAGATGACTCACTTCATGTTTTTCATGTGCTTATTTAGCTTGCTTTTATCATTTGTTTGCATTTGAAAGCATTGATGTACCATTTCATATGGATGTTGTTATTTGCTTTGTTTTAAACTAACATGTTAATGTGTGCTGTTTGTTTTGAGAAAAATACAGATTTCACCATCTACATTTGGCGCTAGAAGGAGGGAAAAGGCTACAAAGCTCAAGCCTCATTATGATCTACAAATAGTGCATTTTCCAGCAACGTAGTTGCAAGCTATATTAGAAAGATGCAATAATCTTTGAAAACACTTTGACACATGTGATAGTGTTTAGGGAAGAACTTTGTTATTTTGATTTTATGAGCCTAATCCAGTTGATTTTTACAGGATTCTTACCTATCTCTGATGCTCTATGTGTTTTGTTAAATCTCTGGTTTATGTGGGATATCTCATAGGGGGTTTAATAAAAGCATTAGGATTTGATATTTCAAGGATTTTATCTAGGATTTCTTACTAATTCATTGGAACATTTGGGTGTATCCTGTGAATTTGTAAAAGCTTACCATCTTTCTGACATGCTAGGAATGACCTTACAAACCTGGGATTTGAAATTTATCACTGAAACACATTTTTATTCACTGTTAAGGTTCTTCTTTATCAAATTTTTGTTTGCAAAGACAGTATGACACTTGTGTAGGTTTGTGCAATTCCTATGATGATTCATGTAATGCTTTTGGTGCACCACCTGTGTGGCAGTGCATAACACAGTCGTCATTCTTCATGGCATTGTTGCCATTTTGTGCGATACTTCTGGTGCACTGCCTGGGGGACTTTGTCCAACATCTTTGCTCCTTACTACACCACATGTGATTGGCCTCATTTCATTCTGACAAAGGAGGACAACAAGAGAACATCAGAATGGTAAAGTGTATTGATTTATTTCTTTTAATTAAAGAGGGGTGAAGCTTCGAGCAATTACTTCTACCAGTTTAAAGTTACTTCACTGCGTGGCACCTATCACAATGAAAATCCTTTTATTTTAAGGCATTAGCTATTAAATCACCATTCCTTTTACCACTAGTGTTGAAGAAATTTTTGTAGTTGAAGTAAATTTCGCTTTCCAAGGTCAAGCTGATTACGTTGAGAAATATGTTATTCTTTTCTTCTATCCTTTGGACTTCGCCTTTGTCTACTCCATAGTGTAAAAGTTGTTGCTTCTAGTGATAAATACTCATCATCAGAGTAATGTGTTCTCCCTTTGCTATCTTAAAATGCATACCTCTCTGTTGCCATTGGCGTTGTGTCACAGCTACAACACTTGAACTTTTTGGCAAAATACCCCAAAGAACACGCAATATTTTGCATGAGACTCGGGTGATCATTCATTTCAAAAGGGTAAAGCGAGCAGGGCTGAGTACAGTACAACAGACATTAACCCTAGAGGCGATAAGTATATTGAATCATGCCATAGCAAAAGCTTGCCACTGAGGACATGGGTAGACAACTCCGCAGTTAATGGTCATGAAAGAAATAAGCATCCAAGCAAGCATGAGTGAACACTTCCTTTAGGAATTATGTCAATCAATTCACAGGTCCTATCTATGTCTCTGCATCACTTCATATACATCGTGGCACTTGTAGGCTTCATGAGTGGTGCGGCCTTTTACACGCAACATCTCTTGGGAGCCTTCTGTCAAACGGTGCACGTACCTTGTCTATGATTTCAGATGAGGAAACCATCACACAATTCACATGTCTTGCCCATGCTTCTACATTTAAACCATCACACAGTTCACACGTCTTGTCTATGCTTCTACATTTAAACTATCAAACAGTCCACGCGCTTTGTCTATGATTTTAAACTATCAAACAGTCTACGCACTTTGTCTATGCTTTTAAATTATCAAACAGTCCATGTGCTTAGTCTATGCTTCTAAAACTATCAACAGTTCACGTACCTTGTCTATGCCTCAGAATTCTTCATAATGAATACATTTTTTTTAGTAATTCATGATGACTCCATTTTGTTATCTAACTTGCAGGTGGAAAAGGAGTAAATGCTAGATAAGTCACCTAAGAAATCTACGGGCATGTTGCTCAAAGTCTTGTGTAAGAATCATTTTAAAATGCTTTTCTACTTGCTACCACCTAAGCTTCAAGGAGAGCAATTAGTGCTCCTCATTTTGTTACCCACTACAGCAGTACTCATACACTAAAATTTTCCTTGGTACATTGACTAAATCTGACATATAGTTGTCAATATAGTCGAGCATTTATGACTCCTGCCCACATTCAGCTAAAATTACTTCAATGGCATATCAGTTCAGTTTGAAAATAGATCGTTGTCAGCTGAGATTCCTCCTTTGATATCAAATCATTTAAGATTGCAGTTGGATTCTTAAATAAACATTTATTGTTCTCCTTCATATGCTCTAAATCTATTCTAGTTCATTGTCCTACAAAAATGCATTTTATCTTGTGAAAATCGGTAGAGCTTAGGGTGTGTCATTGCAACCTCTGACATAGGTTTTGATCTATAATATTTATGAAGTTTTCATTTTTTTTAAGAGATCCATCTATTGTGCTGCTTTTTCTATTAACTGCCATGCATCAAGTAAAGTCTTGAATTTGGAAAATAAGCTACTGCACATTAATGCGCATGCCTTAGAGGATTTATGTCAACAGTTTAAAGTGCCTAAAATATAGTTTGAATGCTTTGTCTCTTGCTACGTCCAAACTACTTCCATGTGGTGCTAAAATCTGTAGGCATCATTCCCATTGGTATAGAACTTTATAATATTTTATGTCTTTTCAGAAAAATAATGGGCGGCTGAGGTTGTCTTTACTAGAGTTCTCATCGTTCAAATTTGGCATGATCAAAATTAAGGAGTAGTTGTTTATTAGGCTAATGTTGACTGCATTGGTGTTGATACATACTTTTAATATTGAGGAAATCGATAAAGCATTCAATACTCTACCTGTCTTTGAGATTTGTGATCGATTGCTTTGAATGTGTGCTATCTTTCTAACATGCCTTGTCTATGTTTCTACATCTTCGATGTTGCTGTTGTAGCCTCTGACATAACATTTGGATTTATGCTATTATAACTTGTGATCTTCATCTAGCATTAGCAAGCAACGCATACTTTAAGGAGAATGGTATGAGAGTTTCAATGATGTGAATTTAAAACTGTTGTGAGGTTTATCATGTAAGTCAAAGAAGAGTCATCGTCAATTGAGTTGCCACTTGATACAATAAATGACTAGGGGCAGGTACTAGCACTACTATTAATGGTTTTCAGGTACATTTGGTAAGGAATTTTTTTATTTTGAACTCAGGATGATACACTATATTCTGCATTATCAATTTGTTTGCATTATAACCTTTTAACCTAAATTCACATATACTATTTTCTTTTCCATTATAACCTTGTAATTTTTTTGATTATATTTGATTTATCTTGTTAATGCTTGGTTGCAGGTTATAAAGGTTGGGGTTCTATGGTCCATGGGCCCAAATCTTCTTGTCTGAAAATTCAAGATCTTAAACTAACAAATTTTTTTAGGGCCATTATGCCAAATTCAAATTTTCTATGGCTAGCTACTTTGCATCAAGGTGGAAAAATCCAGAAGAACGCAAGCAATTTCAATTGAAGAAAGTGGGCCTTGAGCACTAAACTTGAAATTGGCAAAAGCATTTTTTAATGCTTCTTGAAATAATCTAGAGCATCCATTTCCTAATTTCATTTTCTGTTTTAGAACAACTTGCTTTCGATTTGGGTTCAAAAAAAATCATTGTTTGATCTTTTCAAAGTTGGTCTAAAACTAAACCCTAGAAATTGACTAATCCTTTACTTTTGGACTAAAATTGAACAGGGAAAATTTCACACTTCATTTTGGTGCTTTAAAATGAACTCATCATTTCTTTGAGGCTAAAACGAACAAGTGTCTGAATTGTGTGATTTTTTCTTTGGTGCATTTTGAATGCGTATCCTCTCCCCTTGCGCTTCGTGTGATCTAGGGTGCAAGAGAAACAATCAAAATGCATTTTATTGCTTTGAGTCACCTTTAGAGGGGCCTGCCTAAGAGACACATCCGAAAGGAGAACTCGAAGGTGAATCCAACCGGTTTTTCATTCAGGCCAGTATATAAATGGATAAGACTAAACTATCAAGTCCTCATGGTATGTAGGACTTAGCCGTACAGTGTCTTTTAGAATGGGGTACTACCGTAAAACATATAAGAGCCCCTAGTAGGATTGATTAAAGCTTTTAGTGGCTTGTTGGATGCTCACAAGGTGCCATGTCCCTGATGTTGTGTCATTAAGAACCTTGTTTGTAGTTGCCAACCAGTCCATCCAACAAGTTTATCAAAGTGGTGCATTGGAACTCAGATTCCAAAAAGTTACTTGCCATGTCCGATCTTGGTTGAAATATAGAGGTTAAGACTTCATTCTTAACATACCTTTATATTTTGTCCTTGGTTGCATGTAAAATCATCTCTTCTATTACGAAGGACATGAGGCAAGCCCACTAAGAAAAACGTACCAATTGAGCTAGGGTGTTATATTACTTGTGAGTTAGTTTGAAAACAGAGTGCTTTTATCGAAAACATTTAAAAACCAACATTCAACATAAGCATCAAATCTCAAACCCTTTAGAGAGGAAAATATCCTTGAAAAAATTCACATGTTATTGCTTCCCCTTGGGATTTGTATCCTTAGAGGCTTCTAAACATTTGGATTTCATCTCAATTTGCTTCTACTAAAGTCAACTTTAGGCAACCTTTGCCTTGATTTCCTTGATTTCCGCATAATGCACTTTGTGGGATGAAAGGGAATTAGGACATTGGACATTCAGTTGAAAACCTAATCAAGAGTGTGTTTGTGGTAAAAAGAATTCATTAAGCAAAGATTAAATCAATTGGACCCCACACATGTGCTTGTCATCTTTTGGTCATATGATTTTCATGCAAACATTAGTCTTTTGATTTTGAATTGCTCTTAGAGAAAAGCATGTTCTTCAATACCTTGGCCTAGTAAACAAAGTCTCTCTAAGTCTCTTAGGATCAAATCAAACACTTCATCCATCCAAACATTTATCATCTCCATCCCACAAACAACTTTAGAGCTTTGAAAACATCATTCTAGAATTGGGTAAATCATGAAAACCGAAAATCGCCTTGTTTAGTTAGCAGTATGGGAATGCATCCTTTTTCACACCTCTAGTTAAATTAGAAAATATTTGAACAAGTTCATCCTAAGATCACATCCAACATCTTAGGGTTTACAAGTTCATTATCCAAATCAAAACAATCAAAATCAAACCCTAAGTCTAGCATTGATCCGAAGTCCCTAAACATTCAACCCTCATATCATTTTACACCTTTCATCTTTCAATCATCATTAGTCCTAAGAACCTTAGAGGTCACTTTTGTAATAAGGTCAAAACGCAAGGAGAACATGGAATACAAATTTGATCCATACATCATGAGTAATCCAAGTCAACTAAGCTATCAAAGCCTTACAACGTTGATTGATTATCAACACTCACATCTATACAAACCGTACATGGGATCATTACCTTCGACAAATGTCAATGGCACAACTAGTGTGAGTATCCCCAAATCAAAGATTGGAACACATTTCCTGATTGTAGATCTAAATCCAAACCTACAAGTCTGTCAATCGAACAATCAATGCATGAGCCTTCAAATGAACAACATCATCCCACCAAATCCCTACAAGCCCAACGAGAATGTACCAAGTACAAGTTTTTGAAACATGAATCCAGAAAACTTTGGGATGGATACATTTGCAAATCACATGAATATTCCAAACATGAACAATGGTCAATTTCACCCTATCATGCCAAATCTGAGTGTCATCCCAAATGAAAACATTGTCCAAAATCAAACACAAGTACACACTCCAAATCTACTTGAACAAAAACCAAATCAACTATATCAAGGGAGTCAAGATTGAAATCAAGATCAAATTGGCAGGATCAAATTGCTGCACTTACCAAAATAGTTGAGTCATTGCGTCAAGAGACATCTCCACCACCATTACCCATATCAACATCATTCCTTGGCTTAGGGCTTCCCCCTTTACCTACCACCAATCAACCCATCCAAATCAATCCACCTAACACCAATCAATCCATCACATCAAAACCTTTGAATATACCATCAACA
The DNA here is from genome assembly GCA_007258455.2 of Sequoia sempervirens. Lineage (NCBI taxonomy): Eukaryota > Viridiplantae > Streptophyta > Pinopsida > Cupressales > Cupressaceae > Sequoia > Sequoia sempervirens. The sequence goes on from VDFB02109042.1 coordinate 39,959,799, forward strand.
TTGCACCAACAGATGGTATTCAATCAAGAAACAATGTTGATCCCAACAAATCAAAACATGATCTCCCAAGGACCTATCACCTTGGTCATTCTGACCATTCCTATCACCTCGATCATTCCAACCACCCCTATCACACCCATCATATCTCAACCCCTCACTACCATGATCGCTCCAAGCGTATCTCAACAACTTGTCACTACATCCAACACGATTCCAAATCCACCACCACCCCCACCACCACCAACTTCCACCACATCAAGCCAATACAACAAGGAATTACAAGCTACTTTTCAAAGGGGATTCCAACAATATCTAGCCACACAACAAGCAACACAAGCTCAACAAGTGCAACGAGCCTCTCAAGTTGCCAAAGCCTCTCAAGCTACCCAACCAACACAAGCACAAACACAAAAAATGACAACTATTGAGAACAAGGATCAAGATCAATCCATCACTGAGCACCTTGAAGCTATGTCTACTTCATCCAATGATCAAATCAACATATGTCAAGAGTCACTTTCCAATCATGATCAAAATCCACCAACAATACCCAACAATGATCCAATTCAAGAAATATCAACATCATTTGACCCTATGGTTGAAGACATTGGAAATACCTCCACCACAATTGTTGAAAACAATGATCAAGATCTCTCCATCGAGGAGCACTTCGAAGATGTTTCCACCCCATCCAATGATCAATGCACCATACATCAAAAGCCACTTTTTAGTGATCTATTTCAAGAAGTGTTAGGATTATTTGATCCTATTAACATAATGTACGATCCATTGACCTATGATCATGTTGAAAATGTCTCTACATCACCTTATGAGTTAGAGGACATATCTGAAGAATTTATCCCAAAGCATGATCAACATCTTTCACCAAGGTCTAGCAATGGTCTGTTCCAAGACATGTTGACACCCTTTGACCTCATGGTTGCAGATACTGAAGGAATCCTCAATGTGACACTTGATCCAAGTCCACTCAAATATCAAGAGGATATTGAGTCATTCCCCATGCCTAATGGTGACATCCAAGAACCCTTTGTAAGTGATTCATCCTTTGAAACTGATCCATGTCAAGAACTTTATCCAAAGCATGTCGAAAGCAACTCTAATATCATTCAAGATCAAGAATTCGTATCTACAAGATATTACAATGATCTAATGGACACTCTCCTATCTATGCAAGATGATCATATCCATGTAGCACATACTCCCCCATCTACCCATGAGATGCTTTCTTTGGATGGAAACATAGATGATCGTCATTTAGAATAGGATCCCTTTATTTCAAACATTGTTACACAAAAAGAGCAGATTATTAATTCCTATAGTCAAACTAAGTTATCAACATCAGGATCTGATATATCCCAAATTCAGACTGAGGACATCAGGTATGAGGATATCCAGCATTATCCACTCAAGGAAACAAGTCAGATAGAACAGTATAATCCAGGGTTAGCAGAGCAGAAAATTGAAACAATGTCATCTACAGTGGTCATTTGTCAGAGCATGTTTACTAAACAAGACATCTCAGAACATGAAGAATCAAAGCATGAAGGTACTACTTCTACCATACTGGGGGCAACTTCATCTCAAGAAAACGTCAACATAGGGAGCACAAAGAGTCCTTATGATGAAATTAGTGTCAATACTACAACCAACCACGTCACAAATCTTCATCCACCCATCACCCCATCCATGAATTGGGACCAGCGTCAAAAGAAAGAATTGAATCAAAGTAAGAAGAACGTTATCAAAGCAAAAGAAGATGAGAAGCATGAAGGACAAATCAAATACAAATGGATACCAAAGAATACAAAGAAAGATCATCCCTATCAAACTCCATCAGTCAAAGAAACTGTGGGGCAAAATAAAAGAGGGAAAAGTATCCATCAAAGATGTCCACAAAAGAAAAAGCAGGCTTTTCGAGCAACGTACAAGGTATATCAAGCAATTGGTCCTAATTCCATGCACACTTTCGTATCCACCCATCATTGTTCATCTTCCCAAGTTTGGAGAATCAAAGATTCCAAGCTGTCAACCAATCCATCTTTTACCCCTAAACACGCTCCATCCATGCCTCCACACATGATATCCAATTCTCATATTGACCATGTATTGGAAACAACCCTTCATCATAAGGATTCAGAAGGCACTCTATCACGATGTATGCACAAAGACAAAGTTAACTCCAGTATCGATGAAGCAGATCAAGAATCTCAAAAGTTGTATTCAAGTGCACGTATCTTAGCAAAGAAACTCCTTCAAGCAAGATATCGATGGCACATTATGAAAAGGGCATCTACGTCAACAAAACCTTGTGATTCAGCATAAATCTTTCGAAAATATAAAAAAAAATCAAAAAGATATGAAAATTCAAAAAAAAAATCAGAAAAAGGATTGAAAATAGTAAAGAGAAAAAAATTGTCCTCTAGTGAAAACCACTTCGGTGGCGCTTCGGGCATGACCGTGATGAAAACCTGGAAAATAGGCGTCATGCGTAGAATCGAGCATCTACGTGCACCAGTTCAGGTGAAAGCATCTCATCCCATCCGTAATAAATCAAGCATTCCATCCATCTTAGCCATAATAAATCCATTCATCCATAAACCATTGATCCAATCCATTTTCACACATCAACATCCATCATTCGAGTTATCTTGATCTTGATGAAAGTTTAGGGCACACTTTTGCTTATGGTAAACATCTTGACATGGGCCGTTTTCATTTGATCTTATCCTATGCAACCTTATCTGAGCTATGAAACATTATCCAAATGAGCATATTTTATCCAAACACCTTATCTTATCACAAGATAATCCTTGGCATCATTTGCATGCTTACCATATCCATCCATCCATACACTTATTTGAGCATCCACACATCGCATTCCATAAATTGCTAGACATTGGGGGCAGATATGTACATCTTGCTTCGAGAATAAATCTTGATCTATATCCTCCAACTTATGTGGTGATACGAACATTGACAAATATGAAATCAAATTGGTCAAGCATCTGCAATCCAAAATTTGAATCACTAGCCCATGGCATATTTTGACAAGAAGATGTTCTTTATCATTCTTCATCTTTTAACAAACATCAATCCAAACAATCACTATCAGTCGCATCTAATTGGTACACCAACATCACATCGAATCATTTGAACAACTTTTGCTCCAAATCAAGATTAAACAATCCTAATCAATCGAATCCAATCAATCTATAATCTTGGGATATCCTTCCCAATCCTTGTGTTTCTTAACACTATCCTTACATTTTTGTGTATCCTCAACAATGTCATCATCATCAATCCCATCAACATCTCAATCCTTTTGTTGCTTAACACTATCCTTGCACTGTTGTGTATCCTCAACAATGTTATCATCATCATCAACCCATCGATTTGATCAATCAACCTTAGCTTGGTATTCAACAAAATCCCAAATAGAGAACTGATATCATCACACATGTCCATATCCTAATCCTCAAAATCATGCAAAAATCCCAAAAACATCAGAAAATCCAAAAAACATCCAAAACATCAAAAAATCCAAAAACACTCAAAAAGTCAGAAAAACATCAAAAACATTGGAATCCAAACTACGTCATCTTTGAGCTTAAACGTAGGCAAGGCTAATCTTTGATCAGGCCATGAGACATCAAAATCCAAAAATATTCAAAAAACATCAAAATCCAAATACATTCGAAAAACACAAAATCCAAAAACATTCATAAAATCTCACAAAATCCAAAAACATTTGAAAAATCAAAAATCAAAACATTTGAAAAAACCAAAAAACAGCCTCAAAACATTTCAAAATGTCAAAAACATCCAAATATTTGAAAAATCCATCCGTCTCATTTCGCTTACACCCGCAATAATCAATCATCCATAATAAACTGATCATCACCTCCATCCTTTGGCAACGCAAAACAAAAACAATCATAGCAAGCAGCAAAAGCAAGCTTCAATTGTAAAATCAAAATTGAAACAACAAATCTTTAAAGCAAAATCAAAGTCTTGATCATTTTCAAACATGTCAATCAACCTTATATCAATAGCCTATCAATCAACTTATCAAACCATCATCATCCTATACAATGCATGTCCTAGGATATATCGTTTCGACAATGGGCATCATTTTGGATATCACTTGGATCCTTATCCTATCAAAACACATCCCTTTGGTTGGAGATATGAAGAACATTGGCCTGTTTGCGTACTTGATCTTTTCTTTTGATTTATCTTATTGCGCTCATTCCGAGGACCTCTCGATGATATCCGAATGAAGGATTTAGAGAGATAGGAATGGGGCAACGATCATTATCTTTTTTGTTGTGCTTGTTGGACGTTCTTGTAAAATAATAATACTTTCTTTGTTAGGTGCGTCCTAGCAAGGTTTCCGTATGTCAGGTGTGAACAAGAATACTCCTATCTATTTTTCGAGTCAAAGTCTATTACAACGCCATCCTGGTTCTTTATACCTTGATGCATCGTATCTACATGTGTAATCAAACATAAGGTAAGTAGCTCTTTTAAAATCCCAATCCTTGATAAGCAAATCATCAACATTTATCATCATCATCATCATCTATCATCATCATCATCTCTAATAAAGTCTCATCAGATCATGGACTTGTTGGATCCTCTTGTCATCATCTCATTTCCGCACTAACATAACATCACCAAGGCATCGCCAATACATCCATCGTGCATCCATCCTGCATCTTCAAACCATCAATATTTTGCTTATCATCTCACATGCATATCATCATCATAATATAGATCTGTTAGTCTAAGCATCTGCATAAATCATCTGTTGCATAATCATAGCATATCACATCATCCATCTCATCCATCTCACATGATATCATCATTTAAGTTGTTTAGGATAATATAGATTTTTTATTCTAAGCATCTTAAAACCATCTCATTTGCATCATCATCCATAACCATCCATTTTGAACCTCTTTATCGCGAGATCGACCCTCAAATCAAATCTTTTTCACTCGATCTCTTGAGGGGGCAATGTACCAGTGTACTTTCTGCTGGGGCATCCGAAAAACTAGGAATTTTTTAATTTTGATTGCGGCAAGTTTATTCTTTGAACCAACGCAACAAGTACATTGCTTCAAAGAGGGGCAAAATGTAGACATGCAAAATTAACATTATGCATTCGATCAAATTAATACTCTTCCATTCATCAGGATAAATCAATTTCAATCTCCTAAGGTCATTCACTTAAATTGAATAAATTAACTTTATTTAATTTACGCCTATCATTCCCTCTTTGATTAAATAAACCAATCATTTATTTAATTAAATCTCAAATCATCATTTATCTCCCTTTGATTTGATTTAAATCCCTAAACTAATTCAAATGGGTCAAAGGCATCCTAATTATCATCTTAACTAATCTAACCATGATTAAATGCTAATCCTAACCACTTGCATTCTCTAGATTTGGCCACTTGCACATGAAATTGCATTTAATTGATTTATCAAAATCTTTATTTACTTTCAACTTGGCATAAAGGGAGAATATTCTCCAAGTTTGAATCTCCCCCCAAGTGGACATGTACACCCAATAGAGCATTTATGAGGCCTTACATGTCTCTTACATGTCCCCTTGCCAAAGGTCAAACTAAGCATTTACTCCCATTTCAAATTTGAATTCAAAATTTCCCCCTCTTGGGCACATTTCCCAAATCTTGCACATGCATCAACCACTCATATGATGACAAGTGGCCTCTTTTCATTGGCCTATTTTTTAGTCCCACATTGGTCCCTTTTCAACACTTAGCATTTGAGAATCTACAAATAGAGGCATCATTCTTCAAGCAAATCCTCCACAATTTCATCCAAAAGGCTTATGCAAAGTCACTCTTCATTGAAGAACTGATATTTCCCATCCATCATCTTGATCATCAACATATCATATCATGGAGCTTAATCAAGGGTTAGGAAAGGGCTACTTTTCACATCAAAGTAGCACCAATCCACTATGAGATAAGTATGCATTATGGGTGAAGCCACAATATTGGTTTACAATTTGATGGAGGAAGGAAAATTAAGAAAAAATGACCCCATGGCAAAAAAATTGGTTTTAGGGGTTCGCATGAACCTACAAGTTCGACCGAACCATAAAGGGGTTCGACTGAACTAGGGTTCGACCGAACCCATCAATTATTGGGCCCACATTTCTCGCCCAAAAAATAAAGGAAAAGTGCATATTAAAGGGGGTTCGAATGAACCAGGGTTCGAATGAAACCTGGTTCGCTAGAACCCCTGGGGGTTCTCTAGAACCCCCTGGTTCTAGCGAACCCCCCTTTTCCCTAATTTTTTAATTTGTTCACACAAAGAACCTAATTTTTTACGCTTTGAAGCTCCGGTTGAGGATGAAAATGGGGGAATCTTTAGAAACCAAACTTGGAATCAGGTAGTCTTCAGAATGAGCTATCCAATGAATATAGTTTTAATATGTTTTGGTTTTATTATGTATTTGTTTTTTTAGTTTTATTAAACATAGGTTTTTCATCGAAAATGAAGGTATTTTTTCTGTACATGTGGAAAAATAGCAGATTATCATAAAAAAAATTTGAAAAATATGAGTGCACCAGATATTGAAGTCCTTGATCCAACAAAAAAAATAAAATTGAATTTCGATATATACAAAAAAAGTTACGCGTTATACGGTCGTGCTATGTCTGAATCTTCATTGGTTTGACTTCAAAACTTGATTAAAGAAAAAATATTCAATAAAAAACTATCTAAGCAAGTGTAAGCACTAGATATCAGAGTCACAAATGTAAATTTGAAAGAATTGGAATTTTATCCTTCATGGAAAAAAAGTTATGCGTTATATGGTGTGTGTCACTTTTTAAAAATGTTGTTTTCTGAAAAGAACTAGTTTTTGTGGGAGATGGAAAAATAAGTGCAATCTAATTCTAAAAAATTTGAAAAAAATATTTTTAGAATCTATAGACAAAATGTGATGAGACTCTAGTTTGCATCATCTTCAAACTTCTCACGGTTTAGCCGTTATAGGTGCCTGAATGTGAAGATTTAGTTAAAAATAAAAAATTCAGTGTCCAGTTTGGCCAAAAATTGTAAACCACCATTCTGGGATCACCCTTATGTATTTTTCATGCTTTCAGTTTAGTTTGTTTTGTTATCATGTTAGGAAGAATTTTGCATTATTTCATAGGATTATTTTGATGAGTTTGTAAGTCATTAACCCATGCTTGAGGTTTAGTGTTTGCAGTTTTTATCACATGCTCATAGTTGCAAATATAGTATCAAGAGCTTTTCCATGCTAGGAGGTTATATGTCCAAATTTGATCAAAATGATTGGAGGGGTTGGTAGAAGAGGTAAACTAGATAATTATTTTCCTTCAAATTCACAATGATGACCCCAAAGTGTAACATCAATGGTCAAGCATGACATGTCTGTGATTGTTGCAATACACTTGACTATTTCGGTTCCATCTCTCTTATGAATGGTTGATGCAGGGAGATAGATAAAAGTATGCCAAGAACATCAACAAGGGAATTAATAGGTAGTGACAGTAGGGAATCAATGCTCTTGATATGCAATCTATCCATGGGGATTGTAGAGTATACACATGGTGAAGGAGTTATAGTTGATTTTTGTAGGAAAATTTCAAATGGGTTTGATGAGATACTGTATTTTTTATTAGCAACTTGAATGCGACCATTAGAGATAATATATAGACTATTAGAGTGAACCACATTGTAAAACTCATCAATAAGTTCATTGAAGCATGTGATATGAATTTTAGAGCCTGCTTTGTCAATGAGGTCGAAGCCAAAAACTTTTCCTTCTCAGTCAGCCTTGTGAAACTCATGGATTGGAGTCTTTGTTAATGCTCTACCCTCAGTGGACCAATGATTCTAGTATGGGGTCAAAGATTTGATGGGGATTATTTCAGAAGGGACTATGGTTGGTTGTTGGGTAGAGCTTACATCTTGGTGTAAAGCAACTGGGACCTGCAAGCTAGTAGATGGAAAATGAGATGTAGCCTGCAGAAGAGGAGTTGGAGTACCAATGAGCGGTGCTTTATTTGAGACCATTTCAAGGTTGTTGATAATTATAGCCCTACAATCAAATGTTGTAAATGATTTAGGAAAAAAAAATCAATGAATGAGAGTACTATTCAAAAATAGAGAATGAATGGACATTCATGTATTTGTCGAACACCTTAGATGTATATTCTTTAAGGCTGACAATAGACCCAGTGACCATTGCTTAATCAACAACAATATTGTTGAATTGGTTGGGAAGCAAAGTTTGATGGGTGTGGACACTATTAAAGAGTTGAACCTGGTATTTAACATTTATTGAATGAGCCTATTGTATAGCGTCTATGGATGTAACCTGTAGTGTAGGCTCAAGATCAAACATGCCTGCAAGAATTCCTTCAATGGCATTTGGAGTTAGAGTTTCCATTTGGGAGGTGAGAGAAATTTCAAGTGTTGTGCTTGCGAGAAAGTTGATAGTGTTACAATTGGCTATTATGACAAGTAAAATAAAGGTGCTTCTTAACTGTACAATTGTTGTTAATGGGGAAAACCACAATTGGAAGGTAAAGAAGGGAACCTTAGGCTTCATAGTGTATGACCACATTGTTTATGTAGTTTTTTTATCAAACCATTGGTTTGTGAATGAGGTAAATTTGATGCAAGCTATATAGTATAACACTTTGTTGGAGTTTTGTATTTGAAAACAATATTTATTGACATATTAGGTGTTTATATTTTTAGGTTTAAAAATAGTTTTTTAGAGTCAGGCTTATTAACAGTAGACGATGACCTAGATACTACCAATGTTGGATACACTGCCATGGAGGGGCTAGGTTGTATAGGAGTATTTGCATGTGTAGCCATGACCTGGCATGAGTGGATAAAATATACGTATAAGTAGAAGTGAAAAATAAGAATTTTTAGCATGTAAATGAGTGATGAAAACATGGAAATTAATTAAAAATAAATTAATAAATTACAAGAACTATGTTCTATATGTTGCACTTTACAAACATTAGATCAAACAAACATGTGAAATGAACATGACAATTAAATATATAGCAAGATTTTTTGAAAAATGTAGCCTATATTTGAAATTGGTAGTACAAAAAAATTATTATATGATGATGTATCTTGGTTTCTAGGCTAAGGCTAGTTTATTTGGCTTCTTTCTAGGTTAAGGAAAATATTCAGTGTGAAATCCATAGTATATCTAGTTTCAATTTGAAACACAAAATAAGTAGTTTATATAAATGTGGTGTTGTAGTAGCAAAAACTAACAAAATGGAAACATAAATATTTATACTTCTCTAGCTTGAGAACAACAAGAGTTGTATACCAATATTTTCTTAATGTGTACAATACAAACCACAGAAAACAGTAGCATACAAATAATACGCACAAATAATAATTTTCTATATTCATATCAGAAAATTCAAAAACCTCTAAAAGGTATCTTCAACTAAGAAAACCAAAGTATATACCTGATTTAATCTTTTCAAGCGCTTCCTATAATGCTTTCTTGTTGCACTTTGTCAACCACTACAAACAAAGAAATGATATCATGTTAAATCACACAATACCTATTCAAATAAATGAAGGACATGCACTATTTAGGTTGCACATCTCCCTATCACCATAAAAATGCTATTTCAAGACTATTTCAACTACATATCAATTTATCAAGGCATTAGTTTTGAAAATAAATATACTCATGATTTACAATAGAACTCAAATGCATACACAAATCTTTGGAAATATTCATTTAACTAGAAAACATACCTTGGCAGGAAAGTTTACATTGTAAAAAATGGATTATTGTAGGGATATTGGATTTTATAGTACTATAATACCCTGGTTGATAGTTGTCTAAAAATTAAAAACCTTACCATAGTTATATTTTTGAGGTCTTTAGTAAACCCATGCATGTTTATCTCATTGATCTAGATATATGACATTACATAGGAAATTCAGAAAAAAAAAATCACATACAAGATTCATAATCATCATTGAAAAATATTGGAAACCAGAAAGTTTGAAATTTTAAAAGGAAGCAACATGAGACTTGCATACGTGCAGATTCTATAAAGAAAAACAATGTTGATATGGCCCCATTAGCACTTCTAGGTTTCTATAAACTTTCATATAATAAAATTATAAATCAAATTTAATATTTAAATTTTACTTTAAACAAATTATAAATAAAATATTATATTAACTAAAATATAAAATAACTCTTTCAAATAAATGAAAAACAATTATTTAAAAATTAAAAATTAAAACAAGATATAGTAATGTTAAAACCTAAATGCCTTCATTATTAGGATCTGACAGTAATTTTCATTTCCATGCCTTGTGTTCTGAACCTTTCCTACATTCTGAGAGAAAAAATATGCTACCATGTACTCTTGTGTCACCTTCCTAAAAAATTGTCAAAAATGAAAAAAAAAAATATATAAAAATTTCACTATATTATTTTTTACATTGAATTCCTAGAAATTCCTAGAACTTCATGAATGCTGACATCACCATCGTTATCTCACTAAAATATAAATGCATGATTTTTTCCCATATGAGAGGTCTAGGTCATTTAAACAAAATTCTCAAACATATTAAGTACCAAATTAATTACCTCTATAATTAAAATTTTGTGAAAAATCTAGCATGAATATATAATATACTACATAAATGATGCTAAATAGAAGCATTAATTACCAATTTAATTATCTACCAAAAATCATTGGTATCTAACATAGTAGTAATAAAGTTGTACGTGTATGAATCTCATATTAATATATCCCAACAAAAATGTATTTATCATACACCTAGACACTAATGTCTATCCTACATTAACATTAATACATAGGCCTTAAATTTGATGGAAATTTCCTCCTTACAACCAATATGCATTAACATCTTTTGATAGGACGCACCAAATTTATGTCAGAATTTTTCTTTGCTTGCAACTCTTTTACCTCACATTGGATGCTAAAAAAAAATGCAAGCAAAATTTACATGATCACTAAGATTTCAATATCCAAACTTTAAATACTAAATTCACAAAATATAACCATAATAAAAAAATAAGAAGATACAATTTCTCGCTATTCCCTATGCACCCACTAAATAATTCACTATCCTCTAAAAAAATATTTCTTGTCAAACAACTACAATGACACCTCTAATATTTGCACCCATTTCTTTCACTTTGAAACTCTCTCCATGTTCATAACCAAATACACCACACAAGTTGGTAGAAGAATACATATAATTTTTTAAAAATTAAATTAAAAACCCTCAAATAAATTTATCAATTGATTAGGTGACAATAACATATTTTTTTTAAATAATTTTTTCTCTTCTATTAAATAAAATTAATTCATTACATTTTAAATAAAATTTATAAAAAAAGAAAAGAAAAGAAATTATCATCTTATAATTTTTGTAAAGACACTTTAAATCAACAAAATCCACTCCCTATAACAATATACAAATTGTAATGTATAAAAGATTCCTTTAAAATTTTGAAGATATTTAAAATCAATAAATGAGAAAAAATATGTATTGATCACAAAACTCAATCCTTATCAATAAATATATATTTTTAATAAACAAGACTATACTCATATTATAGACATTTAAAACCAAACTCAAAAAATTACATTGATCAATAAAACTCAATCCCTATCAACAATCGTACAAATCCTTGTAAACAAATAACTTTACTTAAATCCTTGCAACAATTGCACAAATCTATGTAAACAAAATACTTTGATCAAATTCTAATCAATTAATGACAAAGATGCAACAATCAATGTAAGGTACCAAAAAAAAAAAAATTACCATTATTGGCAACCATTGCATTTAAACCTTTAGGAGTAGCTACTATATAAAAATCATTTCTAAGACATAAGCTAATTGTGAGGCAGAGGGGTGTCCATCAAAATATATGGAAATTTTTGTCAAATGTTGTAGTTAACAAGTGCTCTGTTAGACATGTATACAGGCTGGTGATGGAATTTATATAGACTGGAAATGGGCAGTGAACTTGCAAAAGGATAATGGTGAAAGTGTTTTATAAAATAAAAATATTGCATTTTACCGCACATATGAAATGTTTTCTCTCCAGGGAGATATTTCACCATGGATAAAGTGTTTTTATAGAGAATCTAAGATAAGGTAAAATTACAAATAAAATACAGGGGTGAATTTCTTTTTACCAAAATTAAATATTTTCATCCAAAAAGCGAATATGTTTTTACAAAGATTACAAAAAGGGGTGCAATGCTTTTTCTTGGAGGTAAAACAAAATGCATCAAATAAGTGAATGTGGAAAGCTTGGAAAATACACATATATGAACATGAAATGACTGCTTGCAAATGGTGTGGGAATTATTTATTCGCCGCATGTTTATATTCCCATATGAAAAGTTTATTTACGGGAGTGCAAGAGGGGTGAAATAAAGCAGGAAAAAGATATGTCAGTTACATGACAAAGGTGTAGATCTGATATTTTGAAAATAAGATGGAAGAATATTCTATTTGTTGTAAATCGGATATTTGAAGAGGACACATGTTACCAATAGATAAAATCTGGAGCTGGTCTATTTCTTTATATTCTTTTTCCTCTTATTTTGTAAGAGGGTTCTAAAAATGAGTTTTTTGAAAGTGTGTAGATAGATAGTGTTTAGTTTTGATTTGTAGAGAGGATGTGTAAGTCTATAATAGTCTCATTGTATTAGCAATGTTAATCAGTTGTACAATTGTAATTATATTGTCATGAAGTTGTCTCCATTTTGTATGCATTTGATCATTTGAATTAAATACATCAAAGATGCTTCGATTCATCTTTACAAATTCCTTGTAGATGTGTTATTTGTTCAGTGATCTCTTTCAAGGAAAGAGTTAAATCTCTTTGTTCAAGTAGTTGCGATCTTCTGAGAGTGAAACAGTGACTCTGTATTACATATTTTTGTTAATGGAAAAGAGTATTGCAGTAGAACAATGGCAATAGTTTAAATTTTTTTAAAACAAACCTGTATTATCCTAAATTAACACATCCAACCAAACCTGCAAACTGGGGATATTCTGTAAATTGGGATATCCCTATAGCCCTGTGTTATTTTTATTCTAGATATGTACTTCTTAATCTTGGTAGGTTTGGTTGAAAAATCATTCAGCAACAAGCTGAAATTTGGGATGCACATTGGACATTGCATCTATGGTATTGCTATGGGAAATATGCTGAAAATTAAAAAGTAGATGAATCAACACTCACTGTATTTTGTTCATTATATGTGCACTGTTCTCTAGCTGAAGACATGGACAACATTTCTTTGATGTAGTGGGTTTTAGCTTTCAAAGATATCCATTTTGTGCACATCTCTACTGTCCATAAAATTGTATTTCCTTAAGGCATATTGTCAAATAGTTCATTGTCATTGGGGCATGTGCAGGATCATCATGGAAAAAATGGGCCCTTAAGTGGCAAAAAAATCAAAAAAATCAGAGTTAGACAACTTGACATAAGAATTTGAATAAGTTATCTATATTATTTCAAAAATATGTAAGATTAGAATTTGTAGGAAATTGAATGTAGTTTCTAAACTACTAGGTTTGTTTAAAAAAAAAAATCTATTTGGTGGAAATTTGAAATTTCAATGCATAGTACTTAAATTTCAGGGAAAAATAAGTAGGTAATGCGTCGACCACCTAACCATAATAAAATGATAATATTTTTTTATAATATTTTATATATAAGTAGGCGACTCATGTCCAGATGTGATGCATATTTTTTTGTAATTTTTTCCAAGTAAATAATTAATTATGATTTTTTTATTACAATTTTAAAAATATACAAAACTCATATGTATGACCACCTTAACTTGACAAACTTCATGAAATTCATTTTTCTTTTTCCTATAGTATGCAAAGCATAGAATGCGATGCATGTTTTGGATTCAAAAAATGTGATCTTGTTTGAAAGCTATAAATGTTTTTCAATCAGCCTATCAATCAAGACTTTAGTCATAATTTGAATAGAAAATGAATAATAATTACTTATTAAATTCAAAGTAAAGAATAATTTATATTGGTGGAAAGTTGAGAATCTCCTTTAAAAACCCTTTTCGTTTCATCAATTTTGGGTTAAAAAAAAGTCGTCAGCCATAAACCCATCATATTGCCACTTTTTGGCCCATCATGATCCTGCACATATCCGTTGGCTATGCATATTGGAATCTTGAATGACTTGGCCAAAAAATTATTGGGAATTATCGGATTGAAAGTTGAATTGGGCAAGGAAAAACTTTTCTAGGAGAAAGACACAATGGCAGAGACAGTGGTATTTCCATTGTTCCACGGGAAAACAAAAACATCCATTGTTTTGATGTTTGCATAGAAAAGCTTTATGGTAGTGTCCACAATGCCCTATAGTATTATATTTTATCAAAATCATAACTTAACAATGCTTGTACAATGAAAACTGAACTCTAAGAGCAATGACCATAAATATGATAACCTAGAACAGTGGCATAATATTCAAATGTTGATTGAAATAACATAGCACACTCAGAAATATAACTTCAAACTTAAAGCAAGACCTTTCTAGGTAAGATAAAGAGCTATTGTGTACTGATTATTGCTCAAAAATCATACTTAGATTTTTACAAACTCAGAATGAATAATTGAGGATGATATTGTGCATTCCTAAGACTATATTAGACCTCCCAGATATTATTGCAGTGCATTACATGATATGTTTATAACAGTGAATACTTGGACAACAGTTTTAAACAATTTTATGAGTTAAATAAATTCTATCATACATGTACAGTTGACTCATTTTCATTCTTTATTAAAGTCTTTCATACTCTAATTTCATTGATTTGTTTAATGTAACTCAGGAATGCATAAACTTTTACATTCACAGACCTTGACCAAACAAGTATAAATGAAATTAGAGTGCTCAGACCTGGGTATGATGCTACTATTTTCAAAAAGAAGCTCAAACTGATTAGGGAATGCTACATGAATGTTTGTAAACTGTAGATATTGTAAACACTACCACCTTGAACACTATTCTCAGACCAAATGACCCCCATGGAAGGAACTTAGGCTGAGGGTGTGTAAAAATATCAACACCTCCTAAAGCACTTCACACTTGGAGCCTCACGTCTGGCATATAAGAGGCCAAACACATTTTGTATGACCTTGTATGTTTTTAATTTCATTCCACTTCTTCCCATGTTTTTACCTTTAAATCAAAGGCTGTATTAGATTTTGAAGGCATAGATGTGAGCAAAACTTCATTATATAAATTTCAGGTTAATTAATTTGGTTACTGGTGATGCACTGGCAAGGAGTGGGGAAAGAAAGTTGGAGGAAGATGCTTTAATGAGACAAATCCCTTAGATAAACTAGAGAAAGAGGCAAAAAGTACTCATGGTGAAAGGAAAAAGATGAAAATAGCGAATATGGTTGTTGAAGAGAGCAAGAATAATGTGGAGGTGAAGTTATTGAATGCTACAAAAATGTCAATGTATAGAAAGGAAGCCCATCCATCAGTGTATACCAACAAGTATGGAAATATGAAAAATAAAATGATTATAATCATGCAAACTACAACCATTAGTGTCCTCCCGGCCTTCCAGACGTCTGGAATAACATCCTCTATGCTTTTCTCGTTTAAAGTAAAGAGGCGTGTCAATTTTAAGGGGCTCTTCCTAATAAAGAGCAAGAGATTAGACTAACCTAAAATGGCATTAATGAACTTGTAGCAAGCTCTTGTTATTTACTAAAATAATCAGTTTCAATTAAATTTTAATATATATACCCGAATCTTCGAGTTCAATAAAAAATTAAAAATCCCACCAAACTCGACACCTTGTCCCCTCCTGGTATGGGTAATAAATTTTAAAATAAAATTGTGGAAAATAGGTCACTTGTGTCCTTGAAACAATGGGGCCTTCAAAAGCATACAAAATTAAAAGGGAAAATCTCCCAAAGCATGGCAAGTGACTTACCGCAAGAATCTGCACAAATTGTGTCCTGCTATCAATGATTCCAGTGAGAAAAAATGGACAAAAATCACTTCAAACCCTACCACCACAGATTCTTCTAAAGTGCAAGAAACATAGATTCACTCTACAACTGTCGCTTCAAACTATTGACAATAAACAAGAAGTAGGTCTAAGAATGTTAGAAATTAGAGCTCCCAAATTTTTGCTTCAGATCGACAAATTTTTTTACCTGAAATGCAAATATGAGTATCAACTTAGGGTTTGGGGCATCTATTAAAGGGGTAACCAACTTACCTCATTCTGTCGTGCTGTCAAGGATGTCGGCTACCTCAACATTCATTACTTTGATTAGATATTTTTCACAGATATTCTTCTTCTTCCCACCTGCTTGAGCGATAGTTATGAGGGTAACCTTGTTGAGTCTTCAAGGCATGTGTTATCATGTGCATTAAAGACCCATGACTCAATAGGCAGCAACAATAATCCTAACAACCTGAGTAAATTCTCAACCAAATATGGCAAGTGGAGAAGCGAAAGGCAAATACCAGCAAGGAAGAGTTCTAAAAAATGATGTACGATTGTAGTGCATTTTATTGTATTTTGTTCCTTGTGGACAGATTTGCACCGTCGGATGTGAAAAAGGATCACAAAAACTGAGCGTGGGGATGCAAAAAATTATAATCCAAAAAAACTCGACTCTTGGTCCCCTCATTGTATGGGTAATAAATTTTAAAATAAAATTGTGGCAAATAGGTAACTTATATCCTTGAAACAATGGGGCCTCAAAAGCATACACAATCAAAAGGGAAAATCTCCCAAAGAATGGCAAGTGACTTACCGCAAGAATCTGCAAAAATTGTGTCCTACTATCAACGATGCCGGTGAGAAAAAATGGCTAGAAATCGCTTCAAATGCTACCGCCATGGATTTTTCTAAAGTGCAAGAAACCCAAATTCACTCTACAACTATTGCTTCAAACTATTGACAATAAACAAGAAGTAGGTCTAAGAATGTTGGAAATTAGAGCTCCCAAGTTTTTGATTTAGATCGACAGAAAAGTTTATCCAAAATGTAAAATGAATATCAATTTAGGGTTTGGGGCATCTATTAAAGGGTAACTAACTTACCTTATTCTGTCGTGTTGTCAAGGATGTCAGCTACCTCAACATTCATTACATTGATCAGATATTTTGCATAGATATTCTTCTTCTTCCCATTTGCTTGAGCAACAGTTATGAGGCTAACCCAGCTGAGTCTTGAAGGCATGCATTGTCATGTGCATTAAAGACCCATGACTTAATAGGAAACAATAATCTTAATGACCTAAGTAAATGCTCAACAATCTATGGAAAGTGGAGAAGCAAAAGGCCAATACCAGCGAAGAGGAGTTTTGAAAAATGATGAACGACTATAGTGCATTTGATTGTATTTCTTTCCTTGTGGATAGATCTGCACCATTGGGCATGAAAAAGGCTCACAAAAACTGAGCATGGAGATGCAAAAAATTTAAAAGCCCAAAAAACTCGACTGTTGGTCCCCTCCTAGTATGGGTAATAAATTTTGAAATAAAATTGTGGCAAATAGGTCACTTGTGTCCTTGAAACAATGGGGCCTTCAAAAGCATACAAAATAAAAATGGAAAATCTCCCATAGCATGGCAAGTGACTTACTACATGAATCTGTAGAAATTGTGTCTTGCTATCAACGATGCTAGTGAGAAAAAATGGCTAGAAATCGCTTCAAACCCTACTGCCACGGATATTTCTAAACTGCAAGAAACCCATATTCACTCTATAGCTGTTGCTTCAGACTATTGACAATAAACAAGAAATAGGTCTAAGAATGTTGGAAATTAGAGCTCCCAAATTTTTGCTTCAGATCGACATAAAATTTTACCCGAAATGTAAAATGAATATCAATTTAGGGTTTGGGGCATCTATTAAAGAGGTAACCGACTTACCTAATTCTATAGTGTTGTCAAGGATGTCAGCTACCTTAACACTCATTACTCCGATCATATATTTTGCACAAATATTCTTCTTGTTCCCACATGCCTGAGCGAAAGTTATAAGGGTAACCCAGCTGAGTCTTCAAGGCATGTGTTGTCATGTGCATTAAAGACCCACAGCTCAACAGTCAGCAACAATAATCATTATGACCTAGGTAAATTCTCAACTATCTAATCAAGTGGAGAAGCGAAAGGCCAATACCAGCGAGGAAGAGTTATGAAAAGTGATGAACGACTGTAATGCATTTGATTGTATTTAATTCTTTATGGACACATCTGCACCGTCGAGCATGAAAAAGGCTCACAAAAACTAAGCGTGGGGACACAAAAAATTAAAAATCCCAACAAACTCAACTCCTAGTCCCCTCCTAGTACGGGTAATAAGTTTTAAAATAAAATTATTACAAATAGGTCACTTGTGTCCTTGAAACAATGGACCCTTCAAAAGTGTACAAAATGAAAATGGAAAATCTCACAAAGCATGGCAAGTGACTTACCACAAGAATCTACACAAATTGTGTCCTGCTATCAATGATGCAGGTAAGAAAATTGGCTAGAGATCACTTCAAACCCTACCGCTGTGGATTTTTCTAAAGTGCAAGAAATCCATATTCACTCTATAGCTACTGCTTCAAACTATTGACAATAAACAAGAAGTAGGTCTAAGAATGTTGGAAATTAGAGCACCCAAATTTTTGCTTCAGATCGACATAAAATTTTAACCGAAATGTAAATATGAATATTAATTTAGGGTTTGGGGCCTCTATTAAAGGGGTAACTGACTTACCTTATTCTGTCATTCTGTCAAGGATGTCGGCTACCTCAACATTCATTACTCCAATAAGATATTTTCCACATATATTCTTCTTCTTCCCACCTGCTTGAGCGACACTTATGAGGTTAACCCAGTTGAGTCTTCAAGGCATGTGTTGTCATGTGCATTAAAGACCCACGACTCAATAGGATGCAATAATAATCCTGACAACCTGAGTAAATGCTCAACCATCTATGGCAAGTGGAGAAGTGAAAGGCCAATACCAACGAGGAAGAGTTCTGAAAAATGGTGAACGATTGCAGTGCATTTGACTGTATTTCATTCCCTTTGGACAAATCTGCACAGTCAAGCATGAAAAAAGCTCATAAATACTGAGTGTTGGAACACAAAATATTTAAAAGCCCATGAAACTCGACTCCTGGTCCCCTCCTGGTACAAGTAATAAATTTTAAAATAAAATTTTGGCAAATAGGTCGCTTGTGTCCTTGAAACAATGGGGCCTTCAAAAGTGTACATAATCAAAAGGGAAAATCTCCCAAAACATGGAAAGTGACTTACCACAAGAATCTACACAAATTATGTCTTGCTATCAATGGTGCCATTGAGAAAAAATTGCCAGAAATCGCTTCAAACCCTACTGCCACAAATTTTTCTAAAGTGCAAGAAACCCAGATTCACTCTATAGCTATTGTTTCAAACTATTGACAATAAACAAGAAGTAGGTCTAAGAAAGTTCGAAATTAGAGCTCCCAAATATTTGCTCCAGATCGACAAATTTTTTTACCTGGAATGTAAATATGAATATCAATTTAGGGTTCAGAGCATCTATTAAAGGGGTAACCAACTTACCTCATTCTGTCGTGCTATCTGTTGGTTTGTTTTACTGTAACCAGGTTGGTCTTCTAATCTACCTATGGAATTACCAATTCTAATCAAGGGTAGCTCGAAGGACCTAGAACAACTAACGAGGACTTTAAAAGCCTCATACACTTTGGGCTCTGCAACACCCGAGAGGCTGATCCCTTAATGCTTTTACAATCTTTGCACTATTATCATAAAGAACATTAACAACAACAAATAATCTCATTAATAGCTCAACATAATAGGATAATATTGAATAGAATTGATTGTTCATCAGTAATATCAATTATTTGGAGCATGAGATAACTACAACACCTAGGGATTTAAGATGATTTTGAATTTATACAATGTTTTTGAGATGCACTAAGCTGCAAGATAAATCAGTGCCTAATTTTGGGCCATGGAGTCAAACACATAAAAAGAATTCATCAACAAATGACATTCAACCAGTGGATTTAAATTGTTAATGTCTTGCATCAACTGTTAGTGCCTTACACCAACAATCCCACTCCTATTATCAATCAAACTCTCCTTACCTAATCCAACCTGCACACTTGAAATCACTATTATCTGCTCAAAGTATTTAACCACTTCTTTGAAATAGACCCATAAACAAATAACATAATCTCATGAAATTTGAGATGACAAACTCAAAGATACTTTGTGTTATTGAATTCATATGATTAAATTGTACAAGTATGGAGACAATTTGAAGATATTCATGAATGTGCAAACAATTTGAAGACATTCATGATTTATTTACACAAACTAGCTATATTTTCTTATAAAATAAGAAATTATAGCTTACAAACTCAAATTATGACTCAGAACTTAACATTCCTCTATCTACCCCAGCCTCATACAAAAACTCCAAAACCTAGAACTTAATCTCTAAACCCTGAAATTATGAGAAGAGAAGAGAAGAAAAGAAGAAGAGAAGATTCAGAAGAAGCCCTAAAACTGATCCAGATATGCCATCTGGAATCCTCTTCACCATTGATCAACACAAGAAAGCCTCTATCCTCTCTCTACAACAAACTTTTCATGCAATCTACCTTTGTTGTTAGTTACCAAGCAACATAAAAAATGCCCATGTGGAGAATCTCCAAATTCACTCAACTACTGGAAAACAACCTTGCCTATGAAAATCCTCTGTTTCAGCTCTTTATTTTCTGTTGTTGCATATTATTTTACTTTGATAAAGTAAAATATTCCCCTTTGCACTTTAAAATATGCGCAACATAAAATTAAAATATATCCTCCAAGCCACTGCATGTGAAAATGTTTGAGCTTCACTCGAGATTAAAAAATTTAACCCAACCTCCTGTATTCATCCACAATATTTTATGCCATTTCATTTTGTAGCAAATCTTATTTTACCAGCACCCCCATTTCACCTTTAAAATACTTTACCCGTTTAAAATCCCCATTATTTTACAAATAAGGGGACATTTAAAATCATATCGAACCCCTCCCTTTAAAATATGAAGGCAACTTTCACGGGCAACATTAAAAATTTTATTTTCGAAAACCTCCATGGGTCTGATCAGGAGGCTAGTGAGCATTTTGAGAAGAATTGGAAAAATGGGGAACTTACACTTTTTGGTAGGAAAGTTGAGCTCGATGAAAACCTTATAGCTGAAGTGACTGGAATGTCCACTGATGGACACAAATTTTTCAGGGATATGGTTTTCTCTGATGAAGCTGTCATCAGATTTCTTAAGAAAGAGAAGGAAAGAATGAAATTGGTGAAAATTTCTAACAGCTACTTCGAAGTCAATACCATAAAAGCTCTATGGAGGAAAGTTATTTGTGTTATCATGGAGTACATTACTGTGGATGGTCACTTCACCAAGGTTTACGACTATCACTTTGCCCTGCTCAACCATTTCCGCTACAAGGTCAGGGTTTCTATTCCCTACTATCTTCTCTGTTCTTTGAGAAATTTTTTGGATGATCACAAGAAAAACCCAAAAAGATATTCTATTTTGCATACTAGTTTGATTAGGTTAATTGTTGAACATTACCAAAATATGCCTGCCCCTACTAATTTAGATGCCCCTTCTGATTCTGAGGAGGAGGATACCAAACCCAGCTGCTCGAGAATTTTTCCAATTTGAGCCCGGTTAGGATGGTCCTTATCCCTTCCTTTCTCCAAATTGGTAAGAAAAGCCTTAACCCCCATTCTGTGAAAGCTTGATATGCGCCTAAGCCAGAAAACTCTACCCTTAAAACTAGAATTGTTGGTAAGAATCTACCAGGTAAAAACTTTGTGTTGTACTCTAAAGACTCTCCTGACTCTGAGGATTCTGGTGCTAACAATACTTTGTCCTTTGCTGCCCCGTCGTCGGATAGAGATGCTAGAATTGGTCCCATGTAACTGCTGACCCTGCTAAAATTTGCTTCAACCTAGAAAGGGAACCCACTATGGATGTCTTGGGTTTAGCTAGGAATTATGTTGCTGACCATTTCAGAATTTTGAAATGGATCTTTCATGAAATCAACAAGCTAAAAATAAAAAACTGGGCCCTTCAAAGTAAATTGGAAGAAATGGGAGCCAAGGTTACGACACTTGGCAAGAAAGAGGCAGAGTGAAAATATCATGGTGCCAGTAAAGAAACCCATAACCAAGCAGGCATGGATAGAAGGGTTGAAATTGAGTTGGATAAAATAAAAAATACTGTTAAAATTATAGCCAAGCAGAACAATAGGATGGCAAGACACAATGCCATCATCATTAATTCCATGACTAAAAAATTGGACAAAACTCAACATGGGTCTTTGGTGGTTGATCTGGAAGAGTTCAATGATAAAAACCAGAATGAGGATGTTGGTATTTCAAAGAGAACCATGGCTAATTTGAAGAGGAAGGCTCCTCCTATGCCGTAGATGATTCAAACCTTCAAGAAGGGTGTTCAGGACATGCAGAATCTGGAGGCTGAGACTGAGTCTATTCTGAAGACTCTAGGTTAGTTGCGGCTAGTCTTTTTGTTGGCTTTTAGGCTGGTTTTTTGTCTGAACCTTTTAGTCTTTTGTAGGTGGCTGCTGCTTTTTCTGATTTTTTCCTTTTGTGCAGCCTATTTTTTCTGTTGGACTTTTTAGTCCTTTCTCTTTTGTTGTAAACTTGGTGGTTTCAGGTCCCTGTAAAACCCATTTTTCCCTATATCAAAAACATTAAAAATTTTATGGGGCCTGCCTTATTTACTCTTTTTAACCTTTTCATGGGTGCAAAATTTTAATTTTTCTTTTAAACATAGAGAAATGAGCACTCTTTTAAAAATTAAAACACTTGGGCAAGCTTTACCCGTGCATCCACCTAGGCCCACTCTTGCCACATGGCAGTAGCCCGCAATCTCGCCATGATTAAAAAGCGCGCATGTTTGGATAGAGAACTGGCAGGGGATGGTGAGGATCAAGCTGCATCTTCACACTCTTTCTCCACCGTAGATTTTGTTCCTGGCTTCTTTGTTGCCCTAATCTTTTCATGATTCTCTGTTTGCCTGAGCTTTGTTCTTCATGTGTGCTCTGCTTATTGCATTTTCATTAAAGTTTCTGAAAATCTTTCAATAGATGAGTTTTGAGTATACCCTGCATTCACCATGGCGCGAGTTCTCACATTTTTGAGGTATCTTGCAACAAATGCATTTCGTGTTCATTCTGCATTCATGGTCACTGTGCTTGGCTGACACTAGAAGTCCCCTGTCCCTTGTCTGCTAGTGTGTGGATCCTCTGGCACCAATTGCATTTTCTAGGAGTTTTAAAGTCTTTTCCTCAAATGGCATTTTGTGCATGCTCTAGTTGCGTAGCAATTCCTCCAGCGTGGTTTCTTTCCATGGTGAATGTTGGCCGCTTTTATGCTACGATGGATGTTCCCTTCTATGGTGCGCCATTTTGCATGTTGCATTTAATAATTCTTGACTTTGGGCTACTTTTCCAGCGCGGGTGTATGCACTTGTCTGAGATTTCTATGACATTTTCAATATATTCATTCAATGATGCATGTGGTAATCTCCTTATCTGATGCTTTGATAGGTATCCACACCTTGGATTCACTTTAGGGTTTCTAAAGCATTTTCAAGAAATTCTTTTGATGCATATAGCAGTGGCGTTCCATTTGCAGCTGACTGCAATCCCCTTCGACAATGGTGTCCTCCTTTCTAGCATAGCATCTATTGTATTTTCCTTTAAGTTTTGAATCCCTCTAATGGCATCGCCAATTGCATTTGTTTAGAAGCTTATACAAAATTTTCAACATTGCTCCATTCACCAATATGCGCGCTCTGGCTGCGAGTAATGGCGTTCACTCCTTACTTATGGTGCCTTTATTGTTTTTGCTTTTGAAGTTTTTAACAAATTCCTGTGTATTGTTTATTCTGCAATCACACTTTTGTGTATTGCCAGCAATGTATGGATGGCTCCCTTTGATTGGTGCACTTCCTCTTATTTTTCTTAAAGGTTTGATTTTGCTCTAAATTATGAGCAATCAAAATTTCTTCATACACTTTTAAATCAACTCCTCTAAGTCTGTGTGGCATCAATTTTTGTTATATCTGGCGCATCTACATTTTCTTTGGCAGCATACCTTTACCTTTCCATTGGTGTATGCTGTGTACACTCTCCATCAAATTACATTTTCCTAATTTTTGCACATTCATCTTGTGTTCCACCCTCCAGCTAGTGCGTGACAATCAAGCCTCTAGTTGCCATATACATTTGCTCCATTTTATCTGCAAGAATATACCTTCCATCTTAGTATAGTGCCCTTTTTTTTCATTTACACTTGCTTGGGAGTTTCTGAAGGTGCATTCAACAAAAAAAATTTGTACACCAGATGCAACCATAGCACGAGTTTTGGAGGAAAAATAATATGGAACACAACTCTTTCAACTACCAAATGCATTTGACAAAGTCAGTGGAGACTTTTCAACAAATCCATTTAATAGCTAGCTAGGCACACAGTATTCCATGGGACACATTGGTTTAGGGATTTTCCAAATTCACACGCCATGTCTTTGCTTTGATGGATTGGACATGTTGGCTATTTTGTATATATCAGCAAGTCATTATCTCTCTCCTTAAACATTGTATTTCCCCTTTCAATCAATCCATCTGATTATGGTTCTTAATGAGATCACAGTTACTTGGAGCCTTTTCTCACAACTGGCATGCCTTCTCCATAATTTAATGGATTTGAATACCCTTTATCATGGTACTGCTTGGTTTTAGACTCTGGTATTTCTCTCTTGCAAGTCATAGTGCACTGGAATACTTGATATGTCTCCCTCTGACAATATAAAACTTTAATCCACATTGAGCAGCCTGTACCCTGCTCCCTCTAGTTATTGCTTTCAAATTTCTAAAGCCTTTTAAAATTTCATTTTGGCGTATTCAGCATATGAAGATATCATAGCATTCCTTGAAACCATATCTGTTTGACAGTGTTCACCTAAATGATTCATGGCCAATGAATTCCTTTCAAAAGGGAAATTGCATGGACAGTTTGAAAATATTTACTTCAGGCTTCAACCAAGAGTTACCTTTGCATTTAAGCAATTCCCATCAACACTATGCTTAAACTAATCCCATTTTTGAGGCTCGAGTTGTAGCTACAAAGTGGAGATTTGCATCCATCTTTGCAAGGAATTTTACCATACTGGCATGAAAAGATTTACATTTTCAATATTTTGTAAATGTTCAAACAACTGAACACGATTAAGTAGTGTTGTGACTTCATCCCATGTTAAATTCAGTGAAACCACCTTCCATTATGCAATTCATGTTGGGTCCCTTGTAGACCTGACTAAAAAAAATTGTTTTCAAACCACTATCATGCTCAAATTGATCTGACATTTCCTTTTGAATGCATCTGGAGTGAAACCATAAACTAGGTTTTCATTGAAACTGCTTTTTGGCACATTTGGGAAAATGTGCAAAACTGGCTAAGTTAGCTTAGGAATTAGTCTTGAAAACTAGTCAAACAACCTCTTGAATCCATCAAAACTTGCAAACATGTATCCATTCATCCAGAGATTTGAATGCAACAAACGGTTTAGCAAAACAGATTACGAGGAAAAAGTTATTCAACCTCAAAGTTGCCCTCTCAGACTTTTCTACAAATGTAGTTGTTCTGAACTGGTTAGAACACACGAGATCACCCCATTGCAAAAATATAAAATCAACTCCTAGCGAGCTTCCACTAGACACAGTAAATCATTTGGATGTAGTGAACATGTGCACAAAAGGATTTAGCTTCAATCATTTCTGGTCAAAAGATATGAGGTGTCAAAGTTGACCTCTCTGTAGTGTTGTCAGGAATGCAAATGCAAAACTAGAGAAATTGCATTTGGTTTTAGCCTGCTAAAAATAGCAAATCAAATCATGAGGCCCTGAAAACTGACATGTGAGTTCATGTAAGCATGGAGAATGCAAAAAAAAATTCATTTTCTCTTGACAAACATTTGGTTGCAAAATGCAAGCTCAAACAGGAGGCAACTTTGCAAAACTGCAAATTTGCAAATAGCAGAAAAGTGACAAAACCCTTCCGCTTCGATTTTTGAAACCCTGATAAAACTTATCGTGGGAAGCTTAAAATTGATATGCACGTTCACATAGGACACATGAATGTGTCTACAGAGGGATTTTGCATGAAAACCAACAAGCCTCAAGTTCTAACCTCTCAAAGTAGGCCATTCAGGCAGATTAATTAGGTGCACTTTTGAAAGTGCAGAGGCAAAATTTTGAAATGGGTGTCTCAAATTTGCAAAATTTGAGAGTGCCAACAGTGGCTTCAACTGGGGATGTATTCCCCCTATGGACATAGCAAGATTCCAAATCTCTAGGGATTAGACCAAATACTGAGTCCATCAGGTAGTCCTTCAAACTGCTCCTTTATTCATCCTTCTTTTTCAACTTCATTTGATGACCCCAGGCCACCAAATGAAAAAGGGGAGTCAGCATTTCCCTTTGTCAAACACCTTGTTCTGCATTGTTTTCCCTAGGCCAAATATGAAAACATTGTCATAGACTGCCCCCAAACTAGCTCGGTCATCGACATGTCCTACTATATCACTGTGCTTTCCAATGTCACCAACTATTCTACCAAACTACAACATGCAATCAAACACTAACTGAAAATCATAATCATTGTGACATTTTACCTCAACCAACCTAGCATCAAGTTCCACTGAATGCTCACCCTCTTGAACTGAGAAATAGAAGCATTCATAGTCCATTTGATCTTTGACATCACAAACCTTGGCATCAAAATCAGTTTGCACATCAAAATTAGCTTGCAAATCAAACTGAAAGCTCTCATAAACAACTTGTTGTGTATCATGCAAATCATCTTTAGATATGTCAAAGACAAAAGATGCATATTCAGGAGCATCCTTATACTAATCACTGCAACATAGGCACATCTTTTGACATCTTGGTTCAGGTACATCAACACACACCTTGTTGTCATGGAAATGAAAATCATGTGCATCATTAACACCTAGGAAGTGAGTAAATGCACTCATCTCAGGTTCAACAACATGATCTCATTCATTCTTCATATCAACATTTAACTCAAAACCAAATACTTCAAGTGTAGGCTCAAGCAAATCAATATCAACAGGGACAACATGAAGACAACCATGTGCATTAGTATCTTCATGTGCAATATCAACTAATATGTGTGCTGATCCAAAATTGAAAGACTTATTGCTAACAAAAAACTCCTCATTAGCAATAGAACTAGAATTTTCATTTTCTTTCACATCAAGGATGTTGGCTACCTCAACATTCATTACTCCGATAAGATATTTTGCACATATATTCTTCTTCTTCCCATCTGCTTGAGCAACAGTTATGAGGGTAACCCAACTAAGTCTTCAAGGCATACATTGTCATGAGCATTAAAGACCCACGACTCAATAGGGAACAATAATAATCTTGACGACTTGAGTAAATGCTCAACCATATATGGCAAGTGGAGAAGCGAAAGGAAAATACTAGAGAGGAAGAGTTTTGAAAAATGATGAACGACTACAGTGCATTTGATTGTATTTCATTCCTTGTGGATAAATCTGCACCGTCAGGCATGAAAAAGGCTCACAAAATCAAAAGGGAAAATCTCCCAAAGCATGGCAAGTGACTTACCACAAGAATCTGCACAAATTGTGTCCTTCTATCAACAATGTTGGTGAGAAAAAATGGCAAGAAATTGCTTCAAACCCTACCGGCGCTAATTTTTCTAAAGTGCAAGAAACCCATATTCACTCTACAGCTACTGCTTCAAACTATTGACAATAAACAAGAAGTAGGTCTAAGAATGTTTGAAATTAGAGCTCCCAAATTTTTGCTTTAGATCGACATAAAATTTTACCCGAAATGTAAATATGAATATCAATTTAAGGTTTGGGGAATCTATTAAAGGGGTAACCGACTTACCTCATTCTATCGTGTTGTCAAGGATGTCGGCTACCTCAACATTCGTTACTCTGATCATATATTTTGCATAGATATTCTTCTTCTTCCCACCTACTTGAGTGACAATTATGAGGGTAACCTAGCTGTATCTTCAAGGCATGCGTTGTCATGTGCATTAAAGACCCACGACTCAATAGGGAGCAACAATAATCCTGATGACCTAAGTAAATGGTCAACCATCTATGGCAAGTGGAGAAGCGAAAGGCCAATACCAATGAGGAAGAGTTCTGAAAAATGATGAACGATTGTAGTGCATTTGATTGTATTTCATTCCTTATAGACAGATTTGGACTCTCAAGCATGAAAAAGGCTGGCAAAAACTGAGTGTGGGGATGCCAAAAATTTAAAATCCAAACAAACTCAACTCCTGGTCACCTCTTGGTACGAGTAATAAATTTTAAAATAAAATTGTGGCAAATAGGTCACTTGTGTCCTTGAAACAATTGAGTCTTCAAAAGCGTACAAAATCAAAAGGGAAAATCTCCCAAAGCATGGCAAGTGACTCATTGTAGGAATCTGCACAAATAATGTCCTACTATCAACGATGTCGGTGAGAAAAACTGGACAAAAATTGCTTCAAACCCTACCAGTGGGAATTTTTCTAAAGTGCAAGAAATCCATATTCACTCTACAACTGCTGGTTCAAACTATTAACAATAAACAAGAAGTAGGTCTAAAAGTGTTGGAAATTAGAGCTCCCAAATTTTTGCTACAGATCGACATAATTTTTTACCCGAAATGTAAATATGAATATCAATTTAGGGTTTGGGACATCTATTAAAGGGGTAACTGACTTACCTCATTCTATCGTGCTGTCAAAGATATTGGTTACCTCAACATTCATTACTCCAATCATATATTTTGCACAGATATTCTTCTTCTTCCCACCTACTTGAGTGATAGTTATTTAGGTAACCTAGTTGAGTCTTCAAGGCATGCGTTGTCATGTGCATTAAATATCCATGACTCAATAGGCAGAAACAATAATCCTTATGACCTGAGTAAATGCTCAACCATCTATAGCAAGTGGAGAAGCGAAAGGCCAATACCAGCGAGGAAGAGTTCTGAAAAATGATGAATGACTACAGTGGATTTGATTGTATTTCATTCCCTGTGCACACATCTGCACCATTGAGCATGAAAAACGCTCACAAAAACTAAGCGTGGGGACTCAAAAAATTGAAAATCCCAACAAACTCGACTCCTGGTCCCCTCCTGGTACGGCTAATAAATTTTAAAATAAAATTGTGGAAAACAAGTCGCTTGTGTCCTTGAAACAATGGGGCCTTCTAAAGAGTACAAAATAAAAAGGGAAAATCTCCCAAAGCATGGCAAGTGACTTACCACAAGAATCTACACAAATTGTGTCCTGCTATCAACGATGCCGGTGAGGAAAAATGGCTAGAAATTGCTTTAAACCCTATCGTAGTGGATTTTTCTAAAGTGCAAGAAACCCATATATACTCTATAGTTGTTGCTTCAAACTATTGACAATAAACAAGAAGTAGTTCTAAGAATGTTGGAAATTAGAGCTCCCAAATTTTTGTTTCAGATCGACAAATTTTTTTACTTGAAATGTAAATATGAATATCAATTTAGGGTTTGGGGCATCTATTAAAGGGGTAACTGACTTATCTCATTTTGTCGTGTTGTCAAGGATGTCAGCTACCTCAACATTCATAATTACTTTGACCAAATATTTTGCACATATATTCTTCTTCTTCCCACCTGCTTGAGCGATAGTTATTAGGGTAACCCAACTAAGTCTTCAAGGCATGTGTTGGTGTGTGCATTAAATACTCACAACTCAACATGCAACAACAATAATCCTAACGACCTGAGTAAATGCTCAACCATCTATGGCAAGTGGAGAAGGGAAAGGCCAATGCTAGCGAGGAAGAGTTCTGAAAAATGATGAAGGATTGTAGTGCATTTGATTGTATTTCATTCCCTGTGGACAGATCTCCATCATCAGGCATGAAAAAGGCTCACAAATACTGAGCGTGGGGACGCAAAAGATTTAAAATCCCAACAAACTGAACTCTTGGTCCCCTCCTGGTACAGGTAATAAATTTTAAAATAAAATTATGGCAAATAGGTTGTTTGTGTCCTTGAAACAATGGGGCCTTCAAAAGCGTACAGAATCAAAAGGGAAAATCTCCCAAACTATGGCAAGTGACTTACCGCAAGAATCTGGACAAATTGTGTCATGCTATCAAGGATGCCATTGAGGAAAAATGGCCAGAAATTGGTTCGAACCCTATTGTTGTAGATTTTTCTAAAGTGAAAGAAACCCATATTCACTCTATAGCTACTGCTTCAAACTATTGACAATAAACAAGTAGGTCTAAGAATGTTGGAAATTAGAGCTCCCAAATTTTTGCACTAGACCGACAATTTTTTTTAGCCGAAATGTAAATATGAACATCCATTTAGGGTTTAGGGCATCTATTAAAGGGGTTACCGACTTACCTCATTCTGTCGTGCTATCAAGGATGTTGGCTACGTCAACATTCATTACTCCAATTAGATATTTTGCACAAATATTCTTCTTCCCACCTCCTTGAGCGAAAGTTATGATGGTAACCCAACTAAGTCTTCAAGGCATGCGTTGTCATGTGCATTAACAACCCACGACTCAATAGGAAGCAACAATAATCCTGATGACCTGAGTAAATTCTCAACCATCTATGGAAAGTGGAGAAGCGAAAGGCCAATACCAGCGATGAAGAGTTCTAAAAAATGATGAATGATTGCAGTGCATTTGATTATATTTCATTCCCTATGGACAGATCTACACTGTCAGGCATGAAAAGGGTCACAAAAACTGAGAGTGGGGATGCAAAATATTTCAAATCCCAACAAACTCGACTCCTAGTCCCCTCCTAGTACGGGTAATAAATTTTAAAATAAAATTATGGCAAATAGGTCACTTGTGTCCTTGAAACAATGGGGCCTTCAAAAGCATACAAAATCAAAAGGGAAAATCTCCCAAAGCATGGCAAGTGACTTACCGCAAGAATCTGCACAAATTGTGTCCTTCTATCAATGATGTCGGTGAGAAAAAATGGCAAGAAATTGCTTCAAACCCTACCGCCGCGGATTTTTCTATAGTGCAAGAAACCTAAATTCAAACTACAGCTACTGCTTCAAACTATTGACAATAAGCAAGAAGTAGGTCTAAGAATGTTTGAAATTAGAGCTCCCAAATTTTTGCTTCAGATCGACAAATTTTTTTACCTGAAATGTAAATATGAATATCAATTTAGGGTTTGGGGCATCTATTAAAGGGGTAACTGACTTACCTCATTCTGTCGTGCTATCAAGGATTTCAGCTACCTCAACATTCATTGCTCTGATCATATATTTTGCACATATATTCTTCTTCTTCCCACCTGCTTGAGCAACAATTATGAGGGTAACCCAGTTGAGTCTTCAAGGCATGTGTTGTCATGTGCATTAAAGACCCATGACTCAATAGGCAACAATAGTAATCTTGACGACATGAGTAAATTCTCAACCATCTATGGCAAGTGGAGAAGTGAAAGGCCAATAGCAGTGAGGAAGAGTTCTGAAAAATGATGAATGACTATAGTGCATTTGATTGTATTTCATTCCCTTTGGATAGATTTGCACTGTTG
This sequence comes from Sequoia sempervirens, assembly GCA_007258455.2. NCBI lineage: Eukaryota > Viridiplantae > Streptophyta > Pinopsida > Cupressales > Cupressaceae > Sequoia > Sequoia sempervirens. The sequence goes on from VDFB02109042.1 coordinate 39,991,632, forward strand.
GGCATGAAAAAGGCTCGCAAAAACTAAGCATGGGGATGCACAAAATTTAAAAGCCCAACAAACTCGACTGTTGGTCCCCTCTTGGTACGGGTAATAAATTTTAAAATAAAATTGTGGCAAATAGGTCACTTGTGTCCTTGAAACAATGGGGCCTTCAAAAGCATACAAAATCAAAAGGGAAAATCTCCCAAAGCATGGCAAGTGACTTACCGCAAGAATCTGCACAAATTGTGTCCTGCTATCAACAATGCCAGTGAGAAAAAATGGCTAGAAATTGCTTTAAACCCTATCGCAACGGATTTTTCTAAAGTGCAAGAAACCCAGATTCAATCTATAGTTGTTGCTTCAAACTATTGACAATAAACAAGAAGTAGGTCTAAGAATGTTGGAAATTAGAGCTCCCAAATTTTTGTTTCATATCGACAGAAAAATTTACCTGAAATTTAAATATGAATATCAATTTAGGGTTTGGGGCATCTATTAAAGGGGTAATCGACTTACCTCATTCTGTTGTGCTGTCAAGGATGTCGTCTAACTCAACACTCATTACTCCGATCAAATATTTTGCACGGATATTCTTCTTCTTCTGACCTGCTTGAGCGACAATTATGAGGGTAACCCAGCTAAGTCTTCAAGGCATGCATTGTCATGTGCATTAAAGACCCATGACTCAACAGGTAGAAACAATACTCCTATCAACCTGAGTAAATGCTCAGCCATCTATGGCGAGTTGAGAAGCAAAAAGCCAATACCAGTGAGGAAGAGTTTTAAAAAATGGTGAACGACGGTAGTGCATTTGATTGTATTACATTCCCTTTGGACAGATTTGCATTGTCGGGCATGAAAAAGGCTCGCAAAAGCTAAGCATGGTGACACCTTTGGCGTAATAAAATTTATTATGTTTTAGTAGTTTGCTTATGTTATGAGTATCAAAATATTATATTTTAATTGTTGTATTTTCTTTTATAGAATTTAAAATAATTATGAATAAAAGGGTTTCAATCCTACTAATAAAAGGTCTTGGGTTTATTACAAAAAAGTATTAGAATGAGGAAAAAGAGGACAAAAGATAATCCGGAAAAAAATAGGATTCAAAATGATTTTCATATAAATTATCTACCATTTCAATTTTATTTTATTTTTCTTACTTGAGCATTCTTGTAAGTTAATTCATAAATAATTGTTTTCACGTATATTTATTGTTGATTAAATATTTGAAAAATATCTACCTTAGTTTATATATTAATAAATGTTTTTAGATACATAATGACTTGTAATTGCATGGTGTGATAATCAATAGTTTACTTGTGAATAGAGTGTTTTCATATATTGCTATGAAATCAGTCACTTTATCATCCTCTTTTTATTTAAATGTCATTAAATCAGAAAGGGTCATCTTGGGACCCATGTGAATATGGAAGTGATTGTAAAAGGCATCAACGAGTTCATTGAATTAATCAATTGAATTGTTTGGCAAAGAAGACAACCACTCTAAAGTAGTATCCTTTAAGGACCTAGGGAATAGCTTAGCCAAAAGTTTATCCTCAAAGATGAAATCACTACACAAGGCTGCGAAAGCAGAAACATGGCTTACAGGATCTCCTTTTCCACCATATTTCTTGAATCAGGGACTTCTATACCTTGTGGCATTTATGATCTTAATATGTCAAAACATAGACAATTGGATTTAATGTATTGCAAAGGTTGATTGTTGTTGTTTTGTTGTAACTTTTTGTTGGAGGAATGTCATAGTTTGCAAAAGTGAGCTAATGAGAGGATCATTTTGATTGTAAGGTTGAGGGAATAAGGTGGAGTGGTGTGTGTATGCAGAGGGCTAGTGAATTGTAGGTTGGTGAAGGTGGATTGTTGAGGATTTATTGTGTTCGAATGGAAAAGTCTGAAAGTATTTCTTATGGGAATACCTATGGAAGTGTACACAGTGCTAGTAGGTATGATTGTTGTGGTTGGTTGAACGGTTGTTGTAGGTTGAAAGGTTGTTGTGGGTTGTGTACTAGTGTATGTAGGAATGGAAATTGGTGTTGTGGAGGATGGAATTGGAATTCCACCTTGGCTTAGAGTAGGCCTTGAAGCTTGAGTGGAATTCGGGACAATGTTGATAATAAGAGGCACACTAGTTGTAGGAGATGAAGTCATGGGAAATGTAGTATGCAAATTATGAGCCATGGAGAGTTGATTATCAAATCTATCAGAAAGAGAGTTAGGAAACCCAAGATCCATGACGAGTGAGATATTGTTGGATGACATGAGCCTCTGAACCATAAATTTTTGGGTAGGATTTATAAGCTACTCTTGCACTCTTAGGAATGCTTCACCTAAAACAAGAGAGATAAACCCCACTCAAAAGTCAAGGTGGTTCACTCAAATTAAGATATGTATGATATTATTAAGGCTAAATGGAATGATCTAAGTGCAATTAAATGAATTATTTGACTTATTAAGAAATATGCAATGTTGGAAAACACAATGTGATATGCAAACATGAACTAAAGTATGAACAAATGCAAAACATAAAGGAAGAATGCTGAATCAGAGTGCACCTGGGTAGAAAATGGGGAATCTGGAGTGTCTTGAATTATGTCAGAGATTACTAAAAATCACGAGTGGGACTCATTCACCACTGATTACAAATTGGTCCTACTTCTAATGAAAACTTCTGAGAACATGTTTATGAATGTCAAGATCCAAAATCTAACAAAATCTGTATTTCCAACCTTAAGGTGGGACTCATTTGCCACTGATGGTCAATCAATCCACTCCCAAAATTCTATGAAATTAGGGACCAATCCTGTAGCACCAGATCTGAGGTTGTTTTCTTACTGGATTGACGGAGTCAAATCTACAGAAAATAGACAAAATGTCTTCTCCAAGCTTGAAATAGGTTGTAGTTGACTTGAAACACTCTGTTGACTTCTTGTCCACTTTTCAACACCTAATATCTTGTCAAATCTGCATACACAAGTCTACAAACACACATGTAAAAGGGGAAAAATGGTTAAGGGTTAGGTTATAGGGATTTGCCTTGGTCAAATACCACATTGGTAATCAAACCCTTAATGAAGAAATGGAATGGAAGAGAATGATAAATAAGTAGCATGCAAATGCTATCAACTTACCAAACCCTTATTGAAGAAATTTGAAGATATAACAATGGCTGCTCCAAAATACTTGATTAATACTTGATTCAACGATGCAAAGTGCTTAAATGCTTGAATGAATGTGTGAATAAGTGAACTTGATTAATGGTGGTTAAAATGAGAAGAAAAACACTTATTTATACACACTTGTGCCTTAGTAACCCAATGATACCTCATCACGGGCCAACATAAGATGATTTTAAATAAAAACCCAAAAGAAAATTTGAAATATTTCAAATTTTAAGCCTAGAGGGACTCATTCGCCACCCATTGTGAATGAATCCCACCTTGGAATTGACTGTGGGTGTCAGGAATTATCTTACATTTAATGTTGTTTGTTGGGTTTACATTAAAAATACACTTAATTAAGCCTTATAAGGGCATAAAGGGGTCAAATAAAGCATAAGAAAGCTGTAAATAGTGAAATTAAGCCTAGAGAAGCCTGAAATCTTGTTACAAGACTTTACAACACTTCAAAATAGGACTTGAAAAATGATAAAAATATTATTTTTAGGTGAATTGTAATTAATAGAGTCTAGAAAAGTGTGAAATGTTTTACAACACCTTCACAAGACACGATAATTTGAATTTTAAGGATCTAATGTGAATCTTCAAGCACATTGCAACATTAAATCAAAGCAAAATGGACCAAGCATCATGAAGAAAGGCCTAAAAGACCATGAAAATGACAAGGGGCCATTTTTCTATGGTACAGGCTCAAACTACGTCTTACAATAGTATTTCTAATAGGACACCAAGTTGTAAAGCTCATACAAGTTTTACAAACCTAGTGTGCAAACCCTAAAATAGAAAAAGGGAAATGCAATAACCTAGAATGAAATGTAACTTTTAGATTCTACACAATGTAGTAAGCTAAAAATGGAATGTTGTAAATGCAATTTTGAATTTTGACAATGCAATAAAATTAAGCAATTTAAGCTATATGCAATGAATTTGATGAAACAACAAATTAGGAAACTGAAACAGGAAAGTAACAAAAGCAAAAAAAAGCCTAAAATTGAAATTTCAATTTCCAAAAAATGTAGATTAGGATCTAATAGGGATTCATTCACCAATAAGGGCGAATGGGTCCTAGTTAGGTACTATTGAGATGTTTTTACTAATTTTAGAGTGATTTTTAATGCCTTTTCAGATGCCTAAAGATTCAAGTTTGACCTAATTAGGGACTCATTTGCCAGTAAAGGTGAATGGGTCCTTGATAAGGGTTTTGAAACTATTTTTGAATGATTTGCAGGATTTTAGTAATGTCTTTCAGTTCTAGGTTTGAGGCAATAAGTTTCAGTTTTATATTTTCTAGAAATGCAATGAAATAATGCAAGCAAAGACTTAGATTGAAATGCAATTTTCTTTTCAATTTTATGAGATCTAAATGATATGCACAATGACTGATTTGTTTTTATATTTTTCAAATTTAGAGAATGCAAAACCAATGCAATTCTAAACCCTAGATGAGATGCAATATTTCAATGCAAAACAAGAAACCCTAAATAAGATCTAACTCAATGCAAATGAGATGCAAATGAATGCAAGATCTAACCTAGGATGCAATGAAAGACTTCAAAATCAGAAAATTGCAATATTCAATGAGTCAGGTTCACCAAAATGTTTAAATGGTGAAAGTAGGGTTTGCATCAAAATGAATCAATAAGATGATGAACCACTAATATTCCACCATTAAACAATGTGATTTATGTGTGTGATAAGATGCATATAAAAATTAGAAACTAAACATAACTGTTATAGCAACTATGAGGGGAGTTTTTAGAGATTAAAATGATGTATACCTTATTGCAAGAAGCTTGTTTTTAGGGCATAAAGGACTCATTCGCCTTTAGTGGCGAATGGGTCTCTGTTAGGGTTTCTAAAACTAAGATCTTGATTAGTTTCCTTGATTTCTGCACTCTCAAATTCCCAGTTTTCAGCTCTTGAAAACCTGTAATAAATTTTGTAGCTCCAATTCTTTGTTCTTGCACTATAAAGGTCAATCTTGCAACTTGACAACTTTGACAATCTTTCTCTAAACTTCTTCTCCACTTGATCTTCAACCTATAAATTTGCAGACACACACTCAAGAGGAGAAAATCTTGTTGATGGTTAGTGAATAGGGGTTTGCCTAAGTCAAACTTTGTTTAGGTAATTAAACAAAATGATGAAATGAGGAAATTGAAGCATGAAACATGAAATATGTAATTGATGATACCTCGAATGTTGTCTTGGAATATAAATCTGCAACTTAACATGTGGTGGCTATGAAGAATGTAGATCTTGATCCCAAATATGATGTGAAACAATGCTTACAATGTATATCTTCAATGCTATATCCATAATCTTAGCTCAACAACATGTAGGAATGCATTATGCCTTTGTATATGATGAACTAATCTTGAATTGATGCAATGAACTCTTGATAATCTTCCTTAGAATTCCTTTGAAATGCTCTTGTAATGCTCTAATGCTTGAAAACTTGAATTCTTAGGCCTCTTGTAAACTTGATAGGATGTCTTGTAAGCTTGCTAGGATGTCTTATAAGCTTGCTAGGAGAAAGAATGTGAATTAACCCCTTATTTATACTAAATCTAGAGATTAACCCTGAAATTCAAATATTTCAAGTTGACACCAAATCTGGAAATGAATATTATTAAAATACCACTAGAATTAAATTCAAAAATGGGGTCGTTATTAAGGGAGGACCCATTTTCTACCTAGGGTGAAAGGGTCCTGTCACAAGTTTCCAAGACCATGCCTTTGATGGGTGAAAGAACATCAAAAAGCCATGTCAAATGTGCAAAGAAAGGGGGGTCTTATAGAGGGAGGACCCATTTTCCACCTAAGGTAAATGGGTCCTAGCACCAATTTCTAGGTGGCAAATGGGTCCTAGCACCAATTTTTAGGACCTCAAATTTTCCCAATTAAATGTTTTACAATTTGAATTATGGGTTTTGGGATGGATCCTCAAAAGGTGTCACAAATAAGGCTTAAATTTGAATTAAAGGGGCTAATTAACTCTAATTAACCAAAATTAATTAAGGAGACCCTAGATAAATGTGAAAGTGTGTGACAATACTTTACAACACCTAGAATATGGTACAACTTAAGTATATTTTATTAAAGGAGGCCCAAGATCAATGCGAATGTGTATAACACATTACAACATTATACCTAGGCACAATTAAGTTAATTCAATGATAGTTATTCCCAAATTAAGTAAGGAAAAGGGATACTTTTTTTGTTGCTACAATCATCTTCAAATTCCTCGTGGTTTAGTAGCTATAAGTGTTTGAAAGTGAAGATTTAGTTCAAAATATTCATTTCAATGTCAAGTTTGGCCAAAAAGTGTAACCCACTATTGTGAGATCACCCATTTCTCAAAAATCATCTTAGTTTCTTGTATTTTAATTAGCAACCTAGGAACAAAATTGCATCATACGATTCAGTCAAGTAAAATTCAATTAATCACATCCACATCATCCCCTCACACACATAAGAAAAAAGGGATTAAAACCCTGATCCGCCATTTTGGCTCTTCCATTTAGATTTGTAGCCAAGTGGATATTGAGATCACTTTTAATCCCTATTATCCCTAATTGGAAGAAGTGTGATTAAAAACCTAGATCCCTTTTTACAATCAAACAACTCTCCATTATATTTTCATTTTTAGTCTACTGATCAATAATTCATCCTCAACACTATTATTCATGGAAGGGAAGAATAATCGATATGATTTAGGTATATATTCACCTTGTGGGGTTATGAATAGTACACTTGCTCCTAAGCTATGGTGAGTAGATGAACCATAAAAGCATAATTTCCACAAGTGAGAGGGGATTATAGTGAATATTCCCTCATCCAAAAAATGAGATATCAATGGGTGATCTACAATTGTGGGGGCATCTGTTAACTAGTCAACAATTACTCGTCCTTTAATATCTTTTCTATCAATGTATTCAATATCAAATTCACTTAGGATCATGATCCATTTTTCTAGTCTATATGTGAGTGTTTCTTTGTTTAAAAAGTACTTAAGTGGATCAATCTTAGCAATGAGCTTTGTTTGCGTCTTTAGCATATAGTGTCTTAGATTTTGAGAATTGAAAACAACTACAAAACATGTACATTTAGTAGGAGTATAGTTGAACTCATAGACTACTAGGATGCAACTAACATAATATACAACTTTTCTTTTGCTTGAAGAGTTAGGTTGTTCAAAGAGCTCCCAAAGCCAATGTGGTAGCAAAAATGTATAACAACAATGGTTTTCCTTCAATAGGTGGCATCAATACTAGAGGAGAAGCAAGGTAATATTTCTACTATTGAAAAATTCGTTGACAATCATCATCACATTTGAAGGTAACACCTTTGTGCAATATATATTGTATTTATCACATTGCATGCTTTTATGTTCTCACTCACCTTACGTGATTTTGAATATCATCGTGAGCTTTTATTTTATACAGTTTACTTTTTGTCAATATTATGATATAAATATTTTAATTTATATTCCCCTATTTTAGTTTAGTATCAAACGTCAAACAGTATTCTTATGATTTTCCTTGCATTAACTAAGTCTTGGTTAATCTAGACTTCCACAAAACAATAATTTCGCTTCTTTTATTCAATCAAACCCATGTTTGAGTACATGTGAATTCATTTTCCGTTGAGTGATGCCTAACAGCTGATTTCCTTATGCATTTCTTAGGATCTTGAGAAATTAACAAACTACTAGCTCACTAGATAGATTCAAAAGAATGGTCCTAAGCTTGGTTACTTAGCATTGTAAGATATTGCTCGAGACAAATATAATAGTTAGCTCGTTTAACTGATTTGAAGATCTATAAACATATCACAGAGTAAGAATCTTAGTACAAGTTACTGGATATTATTATTCCTAACTCCGCAACTTTCCTTCCTGATTATGTGAAGAAAAGCCATAGCCGTATCCGTATCCACAAATACCAAATGTGCAAGTGTCTTGATGACAAGAATTGAAGCAACTTCCACAGTGGGCATTGTTAGTACTGAGATCTAAGCACTTTCCTCCACAGCAGCTTAACCCATAACCACATGCATTCCCACATGCTCCACAGTGATGCGGGTCAGAAGACACATCAATGCAGTGCCTTTTGGAGCAGCAGGCCCATTTACCGTGAGAAAATCCACGAGCCTTAGCAGAACGGGAACAGACTCCTGAATCATGACCACACCAAGTATGTCTATTTCTTTGTCTACCCCTCAGAAAGCTTGAATGACTGCTTAGGGAGTTCAGTTCCCTTCCCTCGCATGTTGCATTGTTCAGAACCATAACGACAAGAAGGAGCACAATTTGTACAGTAACTGAGAAAGTGATTTTGATTGCCATCGTTGCACACGAAGTCACTTGATAATGTTTGTTCAATACAATGCAATTCGTTATTTATTTGAATTTATCAGCACAGCTTGCGAGACCCTTTGTTAATTCTCTTACTATGTGCAACTTTTTAAATAAAAATAGCTGCAAACGCTAACCACCGCCTTAAGAAGGTGATGCACAAAACAACTCAAAAGGTAGTAGTGGCCTTTTGTAAGCCTCTTCTATAAGATCAGTGATTGAGGACAGGAGCTTTCTTTGCTTAGAGAAGCTGATCTCTGACGAGATAGTATTCTGAAACTTATCAAACTTGTTGTCAAGATTGCTAAACAGGATATTTCAAGAGATGGATACCGAAACTTCGCAATGAGCTACCTCTTGCAGATTTAGAAATGACTATGAGCTGTGGAATTTATCAAGCCAAGAATGATTGTTTCTCTCTTACGGGGATGCGATGCTTATAACGCCTAATTAGTCCACGTTTGGGAATTTGCAACTTTAGTGAGCGCCCTTTTTACGTCAGCTCTTAAACGTGGTAAAAAATATGCTACCACAATAATCAATGCCTAGAAACCTGGACAGCCATGTCTGGCATTATGGCACTGATTTTAAAACTCCTAAAGCATATGGGGAAGTATGAAAGTGTAGTATAATATGCAGAGGTGAAATGCCCTCCACCTTCTTATAACCTAATTATATAGGCAATTCTGTTTATTCTAGTAAGAGGACCTCTCGCATTTGGAAATAATGTCGGCTTGCAGGGCACTGAAAAGGTTTGGTACATTTTACAATTTGGTAATAGAATTTGATTTGAAGCATAGTCCGGTCAATTCACTCGCCAAACATGTGTGCGTAACATTTTAAACTATTTCGCCAATACAGGTGAGACCAAGTCTGCAGGATTCACCGTAGTAGAGATCTCTACGATATTTTATATTGTTGCCCACATTGTAGTGTTCTTGAAAAAGGCATAACAAATTGAATCGTGGATGGAGAGCGAAAGCAGTGTGAGTGAGTACGTCAACGCGGACGTGATGGAATTTCTTGGAAGTGATAAAAAAATATTCATAATTTGTAAAGTTAGCAGGAGAATATTCATTCTAATTTTGCTATCTGATGGCATTACATGGTTTTTAAGATCTTCCCATATTCGTTTTCATTGTTTCAAATTAAGTTTATTTAATTATGTCTTAGTGGTTTACTTATGTTGTGAGTATCAAAATATTATTTTTAAATTGACGATGTGTTTTCTTTTATAAATTTTTAAAAACTTATTAAAAAAGGTCTCGACTTTATTATAGAATAGTGCTAGGGCATAGAAAAAGGAGAAGAAAAGAAAATTAAAAAATCTTAGAATTCAAAGTGAGATTCATCTTTGATATTATCATTTATTTTTTCTATTTCATTATATTTTTCCTATTTATTCTTACAAGTTCATTTTTAAGCGAATAAACAATTTCGAGTATATTTGTTGTTAACAAAATATTGGAAGAATATCTATATTAGCTTATGATTAATCAAAATTTTTAGTTACACAATAACTTATAATTGCTTGGTGTAACAATTAATAGCTATGAGTGTAAAAGATGTACAAGCATCTAGGTCCACCAATGATTGTGTATCACTCAAAATCTTGACAGTCTAATGTTTGGATTTTTCTCTATTTTTTTGTGGGTTTTTGGGATTACTCCTTGGTGGTATAGTTGAACATTCTCACCTAATAATTGCTTTCTCTTACCACTGGGATTATTTCTCCTTGATTGGTTTTCTAGAAACCACGTGACAGTTACTTTCTAACTCATCAATAATCTTGTTATTTCTTTCATGTTGGGAAAATTTGACTAATATAACTTGGGACCTATCATAGAGTACCACTTGGAATTTCCTTTCATGTTGACCTATCATTCTTACTCTTGCAGTGATATACCACATTTATTTTAATTAATGGATAATGAGGAGAATATAGAGAAGTAGTGTAATATATTCCTCCTTAACAAGGGAAAGAAATATATATAGAAGTAGGATAATATTAATTGTGTTCTAAATCCATTCAATTGGTTGTAATAGATGGAGTGGAGTGAGAGGAAATTTGTAGATGATTGATTCTTACAGTAAGAATGCATGATTATGTGTGCCTCTAAGGGAAGATTATAATCTAAAATTAAGAGATAAAAACCCTATTATGGGCAACAATTATTTCTCTAATGCATTGTGAGTTTTCTTGGTATGTGGTTGCAAGGAGCAGGCTACCTTTCCTTTGGCCCCATCTCTTTGAATTGCATTAATTGGTATTAAAGAGGGTATGCTTGCTAAGAATATTGAGAATCTTGAGTTACATGATATGTTGTTTTTGTTGAGTTGTGTTAAATAGGAAGCTTTAATATTATTTTGTAAGTGTTTTATAGTTGTTGATAACTTCACGTGATAAATGAAATGGTGATAATGAGAGAATGAGTGTTGTATGAGGGTATATTGGCTATCCTCCAATAAAGTTAGTTTTTGGTAGCAAATGTGCTAACATCCCTTATTATGTGGAAATTTGATAGAGAGGGTTTTCAATGTGCATCCTCTAGTGACACTATTAGGTAGGGGATAGTTGTTGTTACGTCCCATTTTTCCTAACCCTCTAGACTATGTTATTTTCATTGTGTATTTTAATTTTGGATTTGAAAACATGAGTTATGACTAATTAAAGGAATGTGTTTAACAATTTATACCAGATATATTATGAAATGATGAAATTATGTATTTGATGTTCATAGTTATGAAAATGGAATATTGAGATTTATGTTTTAAGTGATTTATAATGATATGCATATAAAAATATTTCTTTGATATTAGACTAACTACTCTCTTTCAATTTAATGAGGTGAATGTAGGACAGTGTTTTCCCCTCCAAGGATGAGAGAGAGAATATCA
>VDFB02109042.1:40003170-40110785 GCA_007258455.2 Sequoia sempervirens
AAAATGACCCCTACAGAAAATGAGGAGTTGAATAAACAAGTTTAGGAGTTGTTAAGAAAGGGTTTGGTTCAAGAGAGTCTAAGCCCATGTGTAGTACCTGTAGTACTAGCGCCAAAGAAGGATGGGGAGTGGAGGATGGGTACAGAATCTTGGGCCATAAATAGGATAACAATCAAGTATAGATTTCCCTTGAAAAGGATGGATGACCTGATGGACTATTTGATTGGGGCTCAATACTTCACAAAGATCGATTTGAAGAGTGGATATCACGAGATCCGGATTTGAGAGGGAGATGAATGGAAGACTTCATTCAAGACCAAAGAGGGCCTATATGAGTGGTTAGTCACGCCCTTTGGCCTAACCAATGCACCGATCACATTCATTGCAGCTCATGAAGGAGGTACTGAAAGAGTTTTTGGGGAGTTTTGTTATTGTGTATTTAGATGATATTTTTATATTCAGTAAGTCACTAGATGAGAATTTAATGCATATTCATAGAGCCTTTGAGAAGTTGAGAGAAGACAAATTGTTGATTAATCTGAAGAAGTGTAGTTTTGTGAAGGAGTTAGTGTACTTGGGGTTTGTTGTCTCGGCAAAAGATCTCAAGATGGACCCAGAGAAGGTGAAGGCTATTCTGGAATGGCCTACCCCAAGAATGACTACTGAGGTGAGATCTTTCCATGGTTTTGCTAGCTTTTATAGAAAGTTCATTAGAAACTTCAGTAGTATTTGTGCACCCTTGACTGAAACAATGAGAGGGGATAGGAAGGAGTTCAAGTGGACTATGGGGGAAGTGAAAAGTTTTGATCTGTTGAAGCAGAAGGTGATAGAACAGCTAGTTCTAGCCCTCCCATATTTCAATAAGGTGTTTCAGATAGATTGTGATGGCAGTGGTTGTGCCATTGGAGTAGTGTTAAGCCAAGAAGGTAAGCCCATTGCCTACTTTAGTGAAGAGTTAAATGATGCAAAGAGAAAGTAGTCTATATATGATCAGGAATTTTATGCAATAGTTCAAGCATTAAAGAAATGGAGGCATTATCTACTGCCGAAGGAATTTGTTTTGTATACTAATCATTAAGCATTAAAGTACTTGAATAGTCAGCGAAAATTAAATCAGAGGCATATGAAATGGGTAGAATTTTTTGCAAAGTTATACCTTTTTTTTAAAGCATAGGAGTGGGAGGTCAAATAGGGTTGCAGATGCCTTAAGTAGGAGGAAAACACTGTTGATGGAGATGCATATTGAAGTTTTTGGGTTTAATGAACTCAAGACATTGTACCTTGAAGATCCTGATTTTGCAGAGGCTTAGAAAGCTTGGAAGGAGCTTGTTACAATTAACAGGACGAAGTGGCTAGATTTCATAATCCAGGATGGCATGTTGTTTAAGGGAAGTCAATTGTGTATTCTAAGGGGTTCCATGAGGGAGAGCTCGATAAAGGAGAAGCATAGTGGAGGAATGGTAGGACATTTTGGTTGGGATAAGACCATTGCCATTATCCATGAGCATTGTTATTGGCCTTAGTTATCACAAGATGTGAAGAAGTTTTTGAAAAGTTGCAAGGTTTGTCAAATGGCTAAAGGAGTGAGGAAGAATATAGGGTTGTATCAGCCCTTACCTGTACCAAAGAGGCCATGGGAGGATATAAGTATGGAATTTATTTTTGGTTTGCTAAGGACACATAGAGGGAATGATTCAGTGTTTGTGGTAGTTGACATATTTTCAAAGATGTCACATTTCATTCCATGCTAGAAGACCCATGATGCAGTCCACATTGCCGACTTGTTCTTCAGAGAGGTGGTGAGGCTACATGGTCTACCAAAGAGTATAGTTTTAGATTGTGACACCAAATTTGTTGGATACTTTTGGAGGACCATGTGGAAAAAGTTGAAAATGGAGTGGAAGTTGAGTTTTGCACACCATCCATAGACTGATGGGAAGACTAAGGTTATGAACAAAAGTCTGGGTAACCTACTAAGATTCTTGGTAGGAGATAAACCCAAGGGATGGGACTTGATCTTACCTCAAGTAGAACTCACTTACAACAATTCTGTCAACAGAAGCACTAGTAGATCACCCTTCCAGATTATGTATGGAGGAAATCCCAGGACCGCTCCAAAATTGAGAAAGATGGACCAAGAGAAGAAGATAAGTGCTGAAGCCAAAGACTTTGTAGAGAACACCAAGAATGTACATGATAAGGTAAGAGAACATATTAACAAGATGAATATGCAGTATAAGGCTAAGGCAGATCAGAAGAGGAGGAATAAGGAGTGTCAAATTGGTGATGAAGTGATGGTCCACTTGAGGAAAGAAAGGTTTCCAGTGGGAACCTATAACAAATTGAAGATGAAGAAATTTTGTCCCTGTAAGATATTGAAGAGGCATGATTCAGGGAATGCATATGAGGTAGAGTTGTTGGATGGAGTCAAAATTTCCCCTATGTTAACCATTTCAGATTTGACAGAGTATCATGAAGGTGGTGCAGAGGAAGTACCAGCAATGGAACAGTGTGGCATTCTAGCACCTACTTTAGAGAAAGAGGAGATTGAAGAAATATTGGATAACCGTGTGGGAAGGAGTACCAGAAACAAGAAGAATGAAGAATATCTAGTGAAGTGGACAGGAAGGCATGTGGAAGATTCATCTTGGCTATATAAGGCGGAGGTTGACCATTTGGGTTTTCCTCAACCATCTAAGACGTGATGGGGTCACTTCTCAAATCACCCTAGGTGGTTGATGCAGGAGCATCCAGTGGTGTAAGGCCGATCCTACATCACCCAAAAAGATGTTTTCCTTTATGTTTTCTTTTTTTTATCTTTTTGTAGATGGTTTTGCATTTTTGGATACCCTTTTCGTCGAATAAGAGTTACCAACTTTCAAAATTGCATTTTTGCTTTTTATGCTCAATTTCTATTTTTAGCAATTTTGAATTTGAAGGAATGAGGAGGAAAAAATTTATGGGAAGCTTCAGGACAAAAAAATAAGCACTTTGGAAAAAGAATCAAGTCAAGATCATTCCTGGTTTGAAATTTATTCAAGTTTCAGTTTCTACTTTTTTCCCTAAAACACTTTCTGAGTCCAGTTTGAGGCCCTAAACAGTCTCGTACGGGCCCATAATCATCAAAACTAGCAAAGCTAGTTATTAGCGCATTCTTCACTTTGAGACCTTTCCAACAGTTCAAAAAAAAGAGTCCCAGATCAAAAGTTATGGCTTACATAAGTTGGTCATTTTTTGGAAAATTGACAATTTTCAAATTAGGACTCAATTTTTGAATTTAGAATTATAATTTTTGCTACCAAACCACCAAAACTCATAATTCTTATATATTTTTTTGGCTCTAAACCGAAAAGGGGGCTATTTATTGTCTAGTTTCTGATTTTTGGGTAGCTTTTTGGTTAAAAGAGTGAACACTGGGAAAGGGGAAACTCTGTAATTTTCTATAAGAGCATGTATTACAAAACTTGAGGATTTGAGATCTTCTCCATGTAAGATTTTCATATTTCTGAATAAAATAATATTCTCTATGTTGTGTGTGATTTTCTCTGTCTTGGGTTTGCACCCTTGTCAGGTCTCTCTGTTGTGTGTGATTTTCTATGTCTCGGGTTTGCACCCTCGTGAAAAAATGTTGGTGAGAAAGGATAAAGTTGAAATATGTATATGCTTGTCTCTATTAAATGTAAGCATCAGGCAAAGGTCTACTATTTTACCTTAATTACCAACTGATTGTATCTTGTCCTTATCTTCCTTGTGTTGGAATCATAATAATTAATGCACTCAAGAACTAGGTTTATGCATTGCATTGCTACTAGAAAAGTTACAACTTGTAATAATCCAGTTTTTGTTAATCGTTGCATTGTCGGGGACTTATCATCCTCATCGATTTTTTCCTAAAATTCACTCAAGTTTACATGCCCTAGCTCGGTGTCTCTAATTTTCAGTAGGGTACTCAATAACCCAGATAAATGCTCCTAACCAACGTGTTTATAATTCATGCTAGCTGCAATTACGTGAATGCAGAAATAATTTATATTAAAGAATGATTTAGCAGAAAGCTAGAAGTAGAGAAATCATGTTCTTGTTCTTGAGTTTATTAAAATCCCCTTTAAATTACCTTAAAGAAAGCTAGGAGAAGAAGAATATCATTGTCTTTGAATCAAAGCTCAAGAGAATAACTTCATTTCTTCATGCTAGATTCATAAATTTTCTCCTATTTCCTCTATGAATTCACTTTTGAATGCTCATCAAAATGAGTTCTTTTCATAGCTTAATCCCTTTATAAGCATTCATATTCAATGATTTGGTATGGTAGGTGAGAATTAATGGCATATACTACATGTTGGTGTGTGGAAGCCTTCAATTTGAATAATACCATTCATTGCCAAATTTGAAAGTAATGGCTCCATGTGGCCAAATTAAAGGTTTTGATGGTTTTTAAAACCTTATCAGACTCCAAAAGAGGTTTCAAAATCACTAACAAATCTTCCAGTTTACTTGCAAATCTTTGAAGTTTCTCTCTTTACAAATGATCTACACATTTTCATGGTTTTGAGTTCGTTGTTAGAGACCACTATGGTTGCGAAAACCATTTTGGGTCTCGATGAAGGTGTTGAAACCAAGCTTAGAAGCCGATGTACAAGAAATAAATATTTTCTTTCAAACTATAAGAGTTTAGTCAAATTTTGATATGGTTTTGAAAACCTCTTTGGATACTAACATAAGTTGTGAAACTAAAGAATCCAATCAAAGGAGACTTACAATGTTAAAAATGTGACAACCTATCAGAGTTTAATGAGGTTTTCAAAACCTTGTCGGGTTTGAAAAAAGGTTTCAAAAACTACAAGAAGTTTTGAATGCTTCTTTATTGTCTTCAATTTCTCCACTTCTAATTGGATGCATCAAGTTGTCCCACTTGTGTCAACTCTAGACTAGGTTATATGATAACCTTATTAAAACTTGATGAGGTTTTGAAAACCTCATTGGGAGTTGATGATATCATTATGACTTAAGTGAAAACCAACACATCAAAACAAAAAAAGAATCAGTTAAGAAGTCATCGAGCTAACACATGGTTAGTCAAACATTAATGGAAATTGATAAGGTTCTGAGGGCCTCTTTGAAACGCGACAACTTTTGACAAACTTCACCAAAGTTTAACAAAGCTCAAAAGTGTTTGACAAAAGTTGAGGTAACATTAATTATTTTTCAAATTTTTGTATCTAGACCAAGGGTGCACAGACTATAAGGTCAGGGCCTAACATAGTATTTGACATTGAGCACTCTATCTTGTGTAATTGACTTTGCCTCTTGCTATCTTGTTGTCTCTTTACAAGACTTTTTTTTATCTTGATTTTATGTCTTGTGATCGTGCAAAGTTTTTAATCATAATAAAAAAAAGAGACAATCAATCTGAATTACATACAATTTTATTTTTTTTCAAATTAAAATTATTTTAGTAACTTCAAATTTTATTTTAATCTAAAAAAATTTAAATAAAAAACATATAAAAATTAAAATAAAACACATATGTGGCATTTAATAGTTTTTGATGTCCTAAATGAATTCTTGCACTAGCAAAACAGCTTAGAAGAGGGAAGATGTGAATTCGCAATTGTATATAAGACTTTTGTTTAGACTGCCCCAGTGCTGAATCAAACCACGCAGCACGGGGTGTTATCCAATTTGTCAAATCGATTGCTATACCGTAGGAAGACTGGAACAACATTTACATGCACCTTGTTCCTTTACAATTAACTGAAACGTGTATGTACTTGAGCACCTCGTCAATTTCATACTTGATGGCCATGCTTTCCCACAAGCGGAAAGGCTTGCAAATGTGCCAAACCAGAAGAAGGGACGAAGAATCAGTGGACGGTGCTATATAAAACAATAACCTGAATTGACGTTGGTGACTGTACTATAAAGGGGCATAGAACGCTGTGAACGGTGGAGGAAGGAAACGCTCTATCTGCATAGTAGGTTCTCGGAAGGTCGAGTTATTTCCTGCTGTCAACCTTGGAAATTTACAATATCCTTATGTTCAAAGATGCCGTCCTTGAATAAACACAAACTGTCCACACTAGAAGTTGAAGCAATGAAGATCATACGACATGGATTTGACAAAATTAAAACTGGTGCCAATTAATTTTTGTTCTTTTCATTATTATTATAGTACCTGCCACTCAGGCCATGAAAATCCATTGGACTCGTATAAGGAAAGTGGAAGGCAACAAAATGAATAATAAACAATTGAGAGGAAAATCATTTCAATCTTTACTTTTTTGTTAGTGCGAGTGGGAGCCCACCGTCCTCTTCGAGGCATGTAAAACGCCTAAACACAAGTTTGAATGCGTTGCATATGTTACTCACTTTACAAGGCCTAGTGGGGTTCGGTCCTAGGCATTTAGTTTGGATCCATTTCATATTATAATTTTTTGGCCATCAAGGATAGGATTTTGTATTATTTTTATCATTTTATTTATCATGGATTAAAGCTGTTAACCATTGAGATTCTCATGATAGAAAGAAATTATTAAGATTAAGCGACAAAACATGTTCTCTAGTTGACAAAGCTCGACCATCTCATTGATAACACATAGTAGATGGGTAATGACCATCCTAAAAGGGAGGATATTAGCCAACACTAAGAATACTTCTTAGAGTTGTTGCTATCATCTTGCTTTTGGCCACCACACAAGGAATGACCATGAGGTGTTGAAGATGTTACATAAGACATTGTGTGTGGTGAATTGTTCAAATTGTCAAAAGGGTTTGGAGATGATCCAATTACAAAGTCAAATTGTTAGTCAAATCCTAAATTTGTAGGAAGCATTAGAGATAAGCATATCTTTGCTATTAAAAAATTACCTATTACATGAATTATTTGGAGCTAATGTAGACTTTCAATGGATTTCCAAAAATAAAAATTGGTCTCCACTTAGAAACTATGTCAAATATGATTAAACTTAGATGATCCATGGGCCCATCCATCAAAAGAAGATTGTTCCAAATAAAATAAGTAGTTTGGAAGCTTTTTGAACAGTCATAAATCCATGACCAAGATGATTGAGCTATAATGTAGAACCAAAATAAATGTTTAATTATCACAAACTTAAAGAAAAATGGGTAGTTAGGTTTTGACACTCATAAGTGAACCAAAAACTTACATATAGGAAAGATCCATAGAGAGAACACCAAGGAGAGTGAGAAATCTTGGTCTCTAAAATGATATTTTAAGGAATTTGAAAATTTCTACTCCATGTATGAATGAAAAAAAGGAGAAAGCATTGCCCATTTAACTTTAATATAATAGGAAAATGAGGAGAAAGTAATTACAAAATAGGTATATCATAATTCCATTTTGAAAATCCTTCTTGTTGATGAATCAAATCATTCACCATGATGAAAGGGCTAGCACATCAACTTAAGTAGTATACGGAAAAACTCAACCTCTCCTAAAAGTGGATAAAATCTCCCAAAAGTGTTACCATAACTTGGCATATTGAATTAAATTATGAAAGTAAAGCACAAGTCAACACATGAGGCCTATAATGGTTAATGATATTTCTAGCTCATTGCACTTTACTTAAGTTATTTCCCTTGTATAAAGAACCTTACAAATAAATTAAAATCCTTGCAACAAGTAACAACATTTAAAGATCCTATAGAAAAATATTACAATAAAGTTGCAAAAAACTCTAATAAAAATATAATTTTAACATTTTTCAAGTAAATACCTAAAGATAAAATGGTAACCACAAATAATATAACAACTTATATGGTGTGTACTTCATTGTAAATTCCTACCAATAAGAAAAATTCTCTACACCTTTAGTGCATGAATAAATATAATAAGCTCTAGTCAAAAGTGGGATAATTCTTCTTATGATACTTAAGGTTTCTAGATTCATAAGCACACACTTTACCATACTGCATAAGAACTCCAAAACCTTTGAAAGAAGCATCTATATAAACAACATACTCATTCTTAATATCTATAACCTATAACACTATTATAGTTGTTAAAGAAGTCTTATAATTTTATAAATCTTCCTTACGCTTTCTTCGCCAAGTAAATTTCTTACACTCATATAAATAATTAATTGGATAATATACTCTAGAAATCTCTTCCACAAACTAATAGTAGTAACTTTCTAAACCCAAGAAACTAGGAACATCTATAATATTCCTTAGAGTAGGTCACTCCATAACTGCCTAAGTCTTTCTAGGATCTACTATATTTTTTTTGTGAAGTCACATGTCAAAATACTATATCTAGTCTATTAAAAAATAGAATTTACTCATATTGTCATTTAATTATTCTTTCTTACCCTTTGCAAAGTAAATCTAAGATGTCCTTCACATTCTTCTTTATTTCTTAAATAAATAATGATATCAACAAGAAACACTAACACAAAATTATCCAACATATCATGAAACACATGAAACATTAAACATATGAAAGTCAATGGTTCATTACACAATCCAATATATAAAAGAAAAAATTAATAATGATCATATGAAGGTTTAATGCAATTTTAAAAATCCGGTTATCTTTAAATAAAAGCAATCTCACAACATAATGTTGAATAATCTTGATAGATGGTAGGAACATGAGTGCAAGCATGGGATGGGAGAAAGGGGTTTGAAGAGAATTAAAAAGCAATGGAAAAGGGAATCATTGAAGTTCAAGAAATCTCTAGGGTGAGATCAAGGGCTGGAGTGTACGTCCGAAGCAAGGTAAGGATGACTAGGATGATGTGGACTTCGAAAAAAAAATACAGGTGGAACCTGGGGGAAAGGAAAATCCGAAGATTAACCTTGCAGCATCTCCCGGTAAAAATGAGAAAGCTAAAGGGGGTGTGGGGACCACATTAGGCACATGAGGTAATCGCAAACCCTGGACTTCTCTGTTCAGGGTAAAACCTAACGGAAAATCTTCTTTCCCTCTAGTGCAAAACATTTCGTCTCTAGTAGGAGGTAAGTTTGTTATCTCTATTCCAGATCTGCTCATTGACCATAATATAGCTCTTATGGATCAAACTCTGGTAGGAAATTTTATGGGCCCTAGACCAAATATCGAAGTTGTTAGGGAGTTTGTTAAAAATAAATGGAGAACTAGTGGGAAAGTTTTAGTTGCTGCTCTTCCAAAGGGTTTTTTCGCGTTTGATTTTACTTGCAGAGAGGACATCATGGCAGTTAGAAGTGGTGGCCCCTGGGTGATAGGGAAATCATCCCTGGCCCTAAAGAAGTGGTCTTCCAACTTAGATCTATTGGACTCCATCTTTGAGAATGTCCCAGTTTGGGTTAGACTACCAGGCCTGCCCCTGGAGTATTGGAGTGAAGATATCTTTCATGGTATTGCGAACTCCTTTGGGGAGCTTCTCTCTATTGATTCAATGACAGCGGCAAGAAAGAGAATGGTCTTTGCAAGGATATGTGTGGGAGTATCCCAGGAAGCAGATCTTCCATCTTCGATCGAGATTCAATCTAAACTGGGATCCTGGGTGCAGAATATAGAGTTTGAAACCATTCTGTTTACTTGCTTCAAGTGTAGGAAATCTAGTCACTGGGCAAAAAAATGACCCTAAATGTCACCTCAGAGAAAGAAAAACTAGCAGGACCTGGAAAAAAGGAGTGGAAAAAAAA
This sequence comes from Sequoia sempervirens, assembly GCA_007258455.2. Taxonomy (NCBI): domain Eukaryota; kingdom Viridiplantae; phylum Streptophyta; class Pinopsida; order Cupressales; family Cupressaceae; genus Sequoia; species Sequoia sempervirens. Next base: position 40,012,819 of record VDFB02109042.1, read on the forward strand.
GAATGATTCAGGAGGAGAAAGGAAGGAAAACAATGAGCGGGCATTGGAAAATATGGCGTCCGAAACTTAGAGAATCTCTCCAGAAATTGAAGTGGTTATGGAATCTAAAGGTGAGATCCCTTGTGATCCTCATCACATGAATCTTGTTAAGACATCCCCATCAAAGGAAAGGGAGTCCGATGATGACACCTTAGTTGGTGAAGGTGATCTGAACCTTTCTACCTCCTCATCCCAAATGACAATCCCTTCTAACAGAAATGAAGTTTTCTTGGGTCTGGAGGATATTCCTAATGAGGGCTTGTCCTTGGAACTGAACATTCCCTTTCCATCCTTGTCCCCTGATAATCGTCCCCCTTAGGGACCAGTGCATGTGATAGATCCTAACTCCCCAGATAGGGTTTTGGATTCCCTTGCAAACCTGAATCACACAGTAGATCTGCCCAGTAATATCTTGTTTGGTCAAAAGAATGGTAACATGGACACTTTACCTTGGGAACAAAGGATACCAACTGTTAAGGACTGGGAATCCAGTAGAGAGATGGATAGCCAAGAAGAGAATGATAAAGAGGAGAATATATCAAAGAAGAAAAAAGAAAAAAATACTTAGTGGAAGACCCCAAGTAGCATTTCTACCAGATCAAGAGTCAAGGCAGTTTGTGGAGCAGTAAAGAACTCAAGAGGTAAAAAGTCTTTGAAAAAGAAAAGAGAGCATAACACCTTTCAGGATATTGCAGATGGGTCTCAAAAAACCATCCCGGAATGTCTCAACTCCCTTGGTATATAATGAATATTATGTCCTAGAATATCAGGGGACTCAATAGCCCCCACAAGCAGGATGTTATCCATAATTTCATTAGAGATCACAAGCCGGATACTCTTTTAATTCAGGAAACTAAAATGCCAAAGGAGAAAATTGAAAAGATGAAACTATTCCAGTATTACAGTAACCAGGGTAATAACTCGAGTGGAGCTTCTAGAGGTATTGTGACTTTCTGGAATAGTCACATAATCAGAGGTGTTCCGATCTTGGAAGGTACAAATCATATAGCAACTAGATTTACTCATATAAGAGATAACTTCAGTTGGATTCAATTGAATATTTATGCTCCTAATGGAAAAGGAACGAGAAAATATTTTTGGTTAGAATTAGTTGCCTTTAGGAGGATTTTTGATAGAGAAGCTTGGATTGTGATAGGGGATTTCAACACACCCCTTATGAATGGAGAAAAATTTGGGGGATCCCAGATCAATTTGGAAAGCAAAGAGGATCTTCAGAATTTCATTGATAATCAAGGATTGATTGACATGGAACTCCAAGGAGCCTCCTTTACCTGGTCTAATCGCAGAAAGGGGTCGGATCTCATACAGGTCAGATTAGATAGATCTTTAATTTCCAATCATTGGTACTTTTACTATTACTACTCCCTTAGAGCTCTTACTAGAATAGGTTCCGATCATTTTCCTATTAGTTTCATTGCGGATCCAATAAAAAAGAAGAGGAATACTCCTTTCAGATTTGAAAAAATGTGGATCTCTCACCCTACTCTTAAAGAGGAAATTAGGAAATGGTGGAATATAAGAATTCAAGGAACTGCTATGTTCAGAGTTGCTAAAAAGTTAAGGGAAGTGAAATGCAATTTAAAAAAATGGAAAAAAGAATCTTTTGGGAACATCTTTAGGATTAAGTCTGATCTTCAGATGGAATTGGGAGAAGTTCAATTTAAAATTCAGAAGGAGGGCTATTTGAATGATACTAAGGAAAAAGAGAATGAGATCCTCACGAAGATGCATGACATAATTGGCAAAGAAGAGGAGTTCTGGAGACAAATATCTAGAGCTCTTTGGTTATCTGCAGGAGACAAAAACAAGTACTTTCATCTTTTGGCTTAAAAACATAGAGCTATAAATAGAATATCTCAAATTGAAGTGAATGGAATTAGGTATGAGGAGGAGGAGGATATTAGAAAGCAGGTGAGTTCCTTCTTTAAACACCTTCTATCGGCCAGTGAGGAAATAAACCAAAATGAGTAGGATCAGTTAGTGGAAGCTATACCAAGAATTGTAAACCAGGAAAATAACTCTTTTTTGACTTTTATCCCCACCAATGAGGAAGTCAAGCGAGCTGTCTTTTCATTTGAAGGGAGGAAAGCTTTGGGGCCTTATGGTTTCCCTCTATTTTTCTTTCAATGGCTATGGGAGATTGTTGAAGAAGATGTGGTTAATGCTGTCAAAGATTTTTTTGGCTCCAAAAATCTTCTAAACAAATTAAATGCTACCTTCTTGGTTCTTATTCCCAAGAAACCTGGAGCTAATAATATTGAGGCTTTTAGGCCTATAAGCCTCTGTAATTCCTTATATAAAATCATATCCAAGGTCTTAACCTCAAGATTCTTAACTCTTTTTCCTTCCTTGATTTCTCCTCAACAGAACGGCTTTGTCCCTAGTAGACAAATTCTTGACTCTATTGTTACTGTTCATGAGAATATTCACTCCCTTGTTGAGTCGAAGACTGAAGGATTTTTATTAAAGCTCGATATTTCAAAAGATTATGATAGAGTTGACTAGACTTTCTTACTTAAAATTTTAAAGGCTTTTGGTTTTTGTAACAGGGTTATCCAAATGGTTGAACAAATTATTTCCATGACGTCCATATCGATTATGGTCAATGGAGCCCCCTCCTCCTTTTTCTAGAGCACTAGAGGTCTAAGGCAGGGTGATCCTATCTCTCCTATTTTATTCACTATTATGGCTAAAAGTCTAGGCAGGAACCTAAAAAAATTGGTTGACTTCAAATTTCTTTCTGGTCTTAAACCTTCTTCAGGCAATCTGGTGTGTTCCCATCAACAATTCATTGATGACACTATGCTTATGGGTAAAGCCATGGTGGCTGAAGGTAAAACCATTAAAAAATTGCTAGACAAGTATGGGATAGTTTTTGGACAGCTAATCAATAATAAAAAAAGCTCGTTGTTCTTCTTCAACACTCCAGATCATAAACAGGCTAAAATCGCTAGAATTCTGGGTTGCAAAGTGGATTCCTTTCTTTCCACCTACATTGGTCTTCCCTTAAGTTTGAAACCTCTGGAGTCATTCTGGCTCTCATTGGTTGAAAGATTCAGTAAAAAGCTAGTGGGCTGGAAAGGAGCCATGCTAAGTCAAGCTGGAAAACTTCAGCTTCTCAAAGCCTCTCTCCAAAATTTTCCTATCTATGCCCTTAGTCTTTTTAAGATTCCAGCCAAATTTGTTGATGCCATTGAAAAAATCCAAAAAATATTTCTATGGTCGGGTGTTGAGGAAAAAAATGACTTCCCTTAATTGGTTGGAATCTGGTTTGCAAACCTAAAAAGGCCGGAGGACTTGGTTTAAGAAGAATTAGAACAGTTAACAAAATTCTCTTTGCTAAACAAATTTGGAGAATCTCCTCTTCTTCTGGGGAGTGGATTGATATCCCGGCTAGCAAATACTTAGAAAACAACTTCTCTTCCATAATTAAGAAGGACCTCCACCTTCTTCCCAGAGGGTCAACATGCTGGAATAATATAATCAATGGAAAAAAGATAGTGGATGAAGCTATTGGTTGGAAAGTTAGAAATGGTCATCATACTAGATTTTGGGAGGATAAATGGCTTTTAAAGGAACCCATTATAAAAATCAACTCCTTCAGCGAATGGGCTGAGACCTGCAAGGAACGGTTTAGAAATTATGTGAAAGATTACAGAGTGAATGGTAAGTGGGTGGACTTGTGCAGTGTAAGTCATGCTTTGGCTCCTATCCAGTCTTCTCTTATGGCTATTAGACTTAATTCGAAGCAGCTGAATGACCGCATGGTTTGGGTTGATGATCCCTCTAGCAATTTTTTTGTGTCTTCTACTTTTTCCAGGATCACTTCTTCTCTGGATTGTCCTCCCTTCTGGTCTAAAGCCTGGTTTAAACTTTTGATACCTAAAATCAATATATTTTTTTGGATCCTTCTCCAAAACAAAGTGCTTATGATTGATAACCTGTGTAAACATAGATTTCAAATTCCTAATAGATGCTTTCTTTGTAAGATGGAGGCTGAATCTGTGCGTCACTTATTTCTTCATTGTTCTTTTGCTACTTCTATCTGGGGAAAAATCATCAGGTTATGGCACCTCCCTTGGGTCTTCCCTTCGTCCATTGAAGACTTCTTCTCCCAATGGAAAGCTCTGACAAGAAATCCTATGCTTAGATCTTTTTGGGATTTAACATTCCCTCATGTTGCTTGGGGCTTCTGGAAGGAACGCAACAATAGAATTTATAGAGGTAAAGAAGCCTCTGAGGATATTGTCTGTGATCAAATTGTCAGATTTCTGAAGGAAAATTTCAATGTTGTGACTCAGAAGGACAGCATGTCCTTGAAAACGGAGCACTCGGTCTATGACCTTACTGTTGCTAAGGAGTGGAACATAAATCTTGTCCCATCTAGAACCTCTTTGATAGCCAAGAAGGACAGAGAGGGTGTTTGCTGGTCTTTTCCTCCAAACGGTTGGATCAAAGCTAACTTTGATGGTGCGGAAAAAGGTAATCCGGGGGCGACGGGCTGCGGTGGAGTCATAAGGGACTCCTTTGGCAATTTCATTGGAGCAACGACTTCTCCTCTCGGCTCCCAAACTAATCATTTGGTGGAGGCTGTTGGAGCTTTTCACATCATAAATTTAGCCCAAAGTCTTAACATTAAACATCTGTGGCTTGAAGGAGACTCCAAAAACATAATTGACTGCCTTAAGGACAAGTCTCCCCCTTTGTGGACCATCAAGTCTTGGATTGAGGAAGTCAAGTTAACTTTGGCTAAATTTGATAAAGTTAAAATATCACATGCTTACAGAGAAGCCAATGTTGTAGCGGATTTTTTCGCTAACGAAGGAGTTAAGAGTAAAGATGTGCGTACTTGGCTTAATACAAATGATCTAAACTCTAATGTTTGCGCCCTATTAAATTATGATAAATCACATGGAAAAGCGATGTGTTATCCCTTTAATGAAGATAGATAAGACCTTTCACATCACAATCATTAGATTGTATGGGACCGATCCTGGCGGCTTAATTTGCAAGAAAGGCTCGCACGCTTTGTGGGTGCTAAGTTGTGGTGGGGCCAATTTTAGTAAAGCTTTCGTTTGGGTCTACCCCACTGTCTGCTGAGATGGGAGGAGACAGAAAGCGTATTGAGTCGGACAGCTATGAAACTCACATGAAAAATGTCAAGGCCTGGGAAAAAGTTAAAAGTGGAGGGTTGCTTCCTTTCCTGGAGAAGCTCCATGGCTCTAGCTAGGAGGCTACGGACCTCTTTGTTAAAAACTGGAATAATGACAATTTGACCCTATTTGGCAGGAATGTTGAGCTTAGCAAAAATTTAATCGCAAAAGTTACGAGCTTATCTACTGATGGGAAGAATTTTTTCAGGGACAGGGCTTTTTCTGATGAAGCCGTGATTAGATTTCCTAAAAAGACAAAGAAAGGTTAAGCCTGATCAAAATTGCTAGTAGCTACTTTGATGTTGATTCTATAAAAACCATTTGGAGGAAATTTTTGTGGGTCATCATGGAGTACATCATGGTGGATGGGCGCTTTACTAGAGTTTATGGCTACCACTTTTCTCTTCTCAACCACTTCTGCCACAAGGTTAGGATATCTCTTCCCTACTATCTTTTCTGTTCTTTGAAGAAAAGCTTGGAGGATAATAAGAAAAACCCCAATAGATTTCTTATCTTGCATACGGGGTTAATAAGATTGATTGTCGAGCATTTCCAAAACATGCCTGCCCCCACTATTCTAGATACCACTCCCAACTCTGAGAGTGACGATACGGAGCCCAGTGGCTCGGAGTATCTTCCTAACCCTATTTCAGCTAGAAAAGCCCTTAGCTTGCATGCTGGCCCTTCTGGAAAAAAAAACCCCACTCCCCTTTCTGGTAAAGCCCTTGCTGACCTTGAGCTTGATAGCCCCTCCCTTTTGAATAGCCCCATTCATAAGAAACCCTAGGCTAAAAATCTTGTTGCCTATTCTGAAGAATCCTCTGATTCAAAGGAGTCCAAAGCCTATTAAACTGTGGCTAATTCTAAACCTCTATCGGACAAACATGCTAAAGATGACTCCCCTGTTAATCCTCATACTAAGAAAATTGTTCCTAATACTATTGAAGAGCCCTCTCTAGATTTTTTGAACCTTGCCAAAGCCAATTCTGAGTCCCACTCCAAACTCCTGGATTGGACTTTCACTTAAATCAATGAGCTGAGAATAAAAAACTAGGCCCTTCAAAGAAAAATCGAAGATCTGGTTGCTAAAATTGCTGAGATTGAAAAGAAAGATGTGAACAGGGGGGTCCAAGGTAAGATTAATAGAGACATTGATTCCAAGGTTGATTATATAATGAACACCATCAAGACCGTCGCTGAGCAAAACAATAGAATGGCTAGACATAATGCCATTATCATTAATGCAATGGGTGAGAAGCTCGACAAAACCCAGCAGGGATCTTTGGTGATGGACCTGGAAGAAACAAAGGACAAAAGCCAGGACACGGACGCGGGCATCTCCAAAAGAACTAGAGCCAACCTGAAGTGCAAGGTCCCCCCTACTTCTAGTATGATCCAAACTTTTAAAAAGGGTGTCAATGATATGCAGAAGTTGGAGGAGGAGACAAAGTCTATCCTCAAGATTCTGAAGTAATGGCTGGGGTTTCTGTGTCCTCTGTTTCATCCTTTTTGGTTTAGTTCGGGTGGTTGTTGCTGATCTTTTCTTGGGCAGCTGGTTTTTGTTGTTGGACTTCTTAGTCCTCTCCTCTGTTCTGTAAACTTTGAGGTTTCAGGTCCCTGTAAAACCCGCTTTACCCTTTTATCAAAAATTAATGAACAAGTACTTTAAAATTAATAAGGAGGCATGTGGATGTAAATGGCAAGAAGTGGGAGTTATAATAGGAAAAATCCTTCACTTCTTATGATGTGGGAAATAAAGGCCATAGGTATCATGGAAAAATGATTTATATTTTATGAATTGGTATGTACATTACTCTATGATCTTGATAGTATTGATTTTCTTATGAATTCTTATGAAATGTATAAGAAATATTATAGTAAATATCTCAAAGTCATAAGATGATACTATTCTAAGGGTATGTGTAGGATCACCATAGAAAAATAAGGCCCTTAAGTGGCGAAAATTTTAGAAAAATCAGAGTTAGGAAACTTGACGTAGAAATTTGAATAAGTTATCTATATTATTTCAAAAATATGTAAGAATAGAATATGTAGCAAATTGAATGTAGTTTCTAAACTACTAGGTTTATTTAAAAAAATATAAAAAATGATTTGATAAAAATTTAAAATTTCAATGCGAGTACTTAAATTTCGAAAAAATTAAGAAGTAGGTGTCTCCTAACCATCCAAAACCACAATAAAATGATAATATTTTTTATAATATTTTAGATATAAGTAGATGACTTATGTTCGGATGTGATGCATATTTTTTGTAATTTTTCCAAGTAAATAATTAATTATGAATTTTTATTACAAATTTTAAAAACTATAAAACTCGTATGTCCTGACCACCTTAACTTGGTCAAAACTTCATGAAATTCATTTTTTTTTTTTTTTATAGTATGCAAAGCATAGAATGTGATGCATGTTTCAGATTCAAAAAATGTGATACCATTTGAAACCTATAGATATTTTTCAATCAACCTATCAATTAGGACTTTAGTCATAATTCAAGTAGAAAATGAATAATAATGATTTATTAAATTCAAAGTAAATCATAATTTATATTGGTGGAAAGTTGAGAATCTCCTTTAAAACCCCTTTTCATTTCATCAATTTTGGGTAAAAAAAAATTCAATAGCCACATACCCTACACATACCCATCATATCGCCACTTTTTGGCCCATGATGATCCTACACATACCCCTAAAATTTATACATATAATAGAGTATTTTATGATAATTAGGGTTTATCATGTTTCAATCTCTATCTTAGAACCCACATTGGGTATCATGCTTAATAGTTATTTTACAAGGCCATTGAAAACTCACCTATGTCATTTGAAACTTGTAAATAACTGTATAAGTTTATCATATCCTATGTGAGCGAGCAATGAAACTAAGTCATTGCGTATGCTTACATTGCCAATAAGATCATTGTGTTATAATCTTCACTATGAAGGAAATGTGACTCTAAGTCATTGTTAATTCCATATATTATATTATCACATCCTCTCTAAAGGAAAAGTGAAATTAAAGTCACTATATTCATATGCATTATAAATGGGTATTGCAACAATTTTGTTGCCATGTACTCTTTTTGTAGATAACTAAATAAATGTATAGCTATCTCTATGTAAATCATAACATAAATGTGTAAACTATTGACCTTGTAACATTGTGTAAACAATTTTCTCAATGTTAAAACTATTGGCCTTTTTACCTTTGTGTAGATATTTATATACATGTTAAAACTATTGGCCTATTTTCACTATGAATATTTTTCTAAATTATTATACATTCATCCTATTTTGCATCCACAAGCCTTATTTAATGCATTTTTCCAAGGATAATCCCGACATGTATCTAATGACCAACCATAATTTAATGTTCTCGAGTTATGTGTTCTAGATTTAGTGATTTGGGACTCATACACCACCTTGAGCATATGGATCCTAGTTATGTTTTGGGGCTCGATCCTGAATTTGGCATAGAACTCAAAATTTCTTGAAATTTATGTCCAGAGCTTAGCTAACTAGCACTCATACGCCCCAATTGGTGTATGAGTCTCGCTTAGCTTGGACCTATTTTAAATTAAATTCTTGGTGATATTTTATACTCCTAGATATGATGTCGGCTTATAGTGTTGTAATTTTGGAAATTTTGGCATAAACAAGTATAAATACAAGGTTATTTCACATATTTTTCTCCTAACAAACTAGCAATTTTCATAAGTGTGATCTAAGTATTCAATAATTCTAGCAAGTCAAGAGTATTCAAGAATGATTACCAAGCATTTTGGAGCTATATTCAAGATTCAAGCATCATTTCAAAGTCATCATGCTTCATGTTTGTTTTTGAGCTAACATTTGTGATGTAAGGTTTTATGATTCAAGCAAGCATTCAAGTCAAGGTCCATAACATACAATCAAGAGACAAGATCTAAATTCATGCTAGCCATTACATACAAGATTGCAACCTTTGTTACAAGGGTTTGGTGAGTTGCAACATAGCATATTTTTTCATTCATCATTCTTTCATTTTATTTCATTTCATTTCAAGGTTTGATTACCAAAAAGGGGTTTGATCAAGGAAAACCCCTATCCACTAGCAAAAAAACATTTTTTCCTCTTTGATGTGTGATTTACAGATCTAGGTTGAAGATCCATTGAAGATAAAGATTGGAGAAATGTTCTCAAAATTGTTTAAGTTGTCATCTACATTGCAAGATCATAGAAAGTCATCTACAGAGTAGAATTCAATGTTTCAAACTAGGAGATTTAATAGGAGAGAGGCTATAGGAGATCACTAGAGGATATCTAAGTTTCAAATCAATCCTAATATTGGGACTAAATTGCTACTTGTGACTTATGAGTCCCAGTATACCATATTAAAAACATTTTTGTAGATCTTGGTTTAGCAATTCCAGATTTTGGTTTCGGCCCGAAACCCTAAACTAGGACTTAATCATTACTACTAGCATATGAGTCCTATTTTGCATTAAAATACAATTTTTTTAGGAGTGTGGGCCCTGTTTCAAGCTTCTTCAGTCTTCAAGGTGTCCCTCTATCCTTTCTGAATTCATTATTCTAATTTTCGGTTTCATATTCTAGGTTGCAAAGTTGCATTTGCATCTTCTTCTTTCCAAGCCTTTGATTTGTGGTGAACCTCTTGTTTTCTTTAATCACACCCCAAGGAAACCTTATTTCAGATCTCTTTCTCTCATCTCCATCACTAGATTGAGATCTCTAAGATTTCCTTGAAGGAAACTTGAAGGAAGTAGGTGGAAAGGAACCCTAACCCCCCTTTAGTTCTATCTCCCAATACATAGAACCACCTATTTTCATCATTTCACTATGTAAATAGTTGTATAAATTCTTATACATTCTACCTATTACCATTGTGTAAATAATTATATAAGTATTTAAAAATTCAGCCTATTATCTCTATACAAATAGAGATAATAATATTATAATTTTTGTCCTATTATCTCTATATGATAATGTTTAATTTTTGGTCTTCTATCTTTGTATAAACATAGCTGATAATGTTAAACATCTTGTTCTTATATCTCTAAGAAAAAAAGATTACAAAACCAACATATTCGACCTCCTTTCCTTATACAAATGGTTGTGTTATTGCTTGAACTTTCAACCTATCCATAAGATTAGTGAGGTAATTCTTAAAGCCTTTTTAATGGGCTAATATTATGTGATATGTGTTGAAAAATAGAAAAATAGGGTTCATTAAGGTGAATGGATCAAGATGATGAACCACTAATTTTTGATATGAAACATTCAATTATGAGAGCCAAAATGCCAAAAAAAAATCAGAAATTGACCCTAACTATTTCCTAACTATGAGAGAAGTTTTTAGAGCTTAAAATGATATGTACCTTGCTACAAGATGCTTTTTTTTAGGTCATAAAGGACTCATTCACCTTTAGTGGTGAATGGGTCCTTGTTACGGTTCCTGAAACAGAGATCTGGGTTCTTTACTTTTATTTTTGCACTCTCATATCCTTGGTTGTTAGCTCTTGATAGTCTAAAACAAATTCTATAGCCTTGATTATGTTTTCTTGAACTATGAATGACAACTTTACAACTTGACAATTTTGATAATTTTGCTTCAAATCTTATTCTCCAATTGATCTTCAACCTATAAATCTACAAACACACATTCAAGGGAAGGAAAAATTGTGGATTGTTAGTGAATATGGGTTTTCCTAATTCAAACCCCTTGTAGGTAATTAAACAAAATGATGAAATATTGAAATTGAAGTATGAGCATGAAATGATGCAATGTTGATACTATGGAAGTTGTCTTGGAGTATAAATCTGCAAACTAACATGTAGTGGCCATGAAGAATGTAGATCTTGATCTTGAATAAGATGTATAACAATGCTTGTAATGTAGATATTTACTACTACATCCACAATCTTAGCTCAACAATATGCTTGAATGCACTATGCCTTTGTCATGATGAAATGATCTTGAATTTCTACAATAAACTCTTAATAATTTTCCTTAGAATGCCTTTGAAATGCTCTTGTAGACTCTAGTGAACTTCAATTTTCTATAATGCATGAATGCTACAAGTTGCTAGGTGAGAACAATGTGAATTAACCCCTTATTTATACTAAACTAAAGATTAGCCCTAAAATTCAAATAATTCAAGACGACAACAGATATGGAAATGAAAATTATTAAAATCCAACCAGGATTAATTTCAAAAAGGGGGGGCCTACTTGAGGAGGACCCATTTGCCACCTATGGTGAATGGGTCCTAGCTCAAGTTTATAGGGCCTTGCTCTAGGCAGGTGAAACAACATCAAAAACCCATGCCAAATATGCAAAGAAAAGGGGGTCCTATGTGGACATGACGCATTCATCACTAAAGGTGAATGGGTCCTAGCACCACTTTCTAGGACCTTTATTTTTCCAAATTAAATGTTATGCCATGTGATTATTGGGTTCGGGATATATCCTTTAGAAGGTGCTATTAAGAAGGCTTAAATTTGAATTAAAGGGGCCAATTAAGCTCAATTAACCACAATTAATTAAGAAGATCCTAGATAAGTGTGAAAGTGTGCTACAACACTTTACAACACCTAAAATAAGGTACAAATTAGATACATTTTATTTAAAAAGGGGCCTAAGATTAATGTGAATGTGTACAACACATCACAACATTAAACCTAATAAAAAATTAGGTTAATTCAATGAAAGTTATTCTAAATTAAGGAAAAGGGATACTTTTTTTCTGTTACTACAGGTTTTAGTGTATATATTGCATTATATGCACACTTAAGCTTCAAGCTTATTTACCTAGGCATCCCATTGACTCCTTCTCACACGAGGTGGAAATATTGATAGGTGTCTTGAGAGGTGTCGACTACTTTTGACACCTCTTCCTATGTTTTTGGTAGGAAAATCACCACTACACCATGAATGAGGAGTCTTATCATCATTTCATGAAGATTGGGTGCCTCTTTCCCTATTTATGTACATCTTGTTTATCTAATTCATGGGTCGACTATTATGCAATTTTGTGTTCATTGTGCTTCCTTTCAATCTTCGTATTTGCAGGTTCTTTCATGATATCAGAGCTGGACGATGATATTAATAGGCTGAAAGGTGAATGCATTCATTGTATTTTTTGTTTGAATTGTCTTTATGTGCAACAATTTCTAGGAAAAGTGTTTCAAAAGGAGGCCAAATAGAAGAAATCCTATGTGTGATTTTTCATTGCAACCCTTGCAATTTAATTACAGCTTCTTCCTTTCTTCTCAAGGCTCGATTTAGCAACAGTTTCGGCTCTTCTAGGTAGGCACACACTCAGTCACAAAGGTTGTGTTTTATTTAACATGCTATTTTTTTTCTTAGCCCTGGTTCAAGCTTTTCTAGGTTTTGTTTCAATTTGTGGAGGAGAATTTGAAGGTAGAGGCCCACATTTTAGTCAAAACTCAAGCTAATTAAACCGGTAAAAGGTGCGATCTCATGTTTTTGTTGGTATTTTAGTGGTTTCTTGCTAAAAATTTGGGGTTTACAGGCCATGATTTTGTGCAAGTTGAAAGCATATGCTTAGAACCCTATGTGTGAAGACCTTCATTAAATATTTGTAGACAGAGAAGTTTGGAATTGCAATAGAGGCATGATTTGAATTGCTATGACCGTAATCCCTTGGATGACCATCAAATTAGCGCAAAGAGGATGCAAAACTTCTGATTTGAGTTGTGAATCCTCTAATTGCAGCCATAATTCTTCTATGGAGCTCACAAATTTCTTGCATCCCATGATTGGTTGCAATTTGTGGCAGTCAAAATTGAAAATTGGGCCCTTGCTCAGTCGTGAAGACCCCTTCTTAGGCATGAAATCTCTGCTCAGTCTATGGGGAAATCTCTAGGCTGTGCATGGTGTGAGGGTGCCAATAGGTATCAAATTTGGTGGCAGTCAAAATTGGAAATTGGGCCCTTGCTCAGCCGTGAAGACACTTGCTTAGCTGTGAAACCTTTACTCAGTCCATGAGGAAATCTCTAGGCAGTGCATGGCATGAGGGTGCCAATAGGTGTCAAATTTGGTGGCAGTCAAAATTGGAAATTGGGTCCTTGCTCAACCGTTGAGAGCCCTACTTAGTCATGAAACCTCTGCTCAGTCTATAGGTAAATCTCTAGGCAACAAATGGTGTGAGGGTGCCAATAGGTGTACAATTTGGTGGTAGTCAAAGTTAGAAATTGAGCCCTTGCTCATCCACAAAACCTTTACTTAGCCCGCAGGGAAATCTCTAGGTAGTGCATAGCGTGAGGGATGCCAATAGGTGTCAAATTTGTTGGCAATTGAAATTGGAAATTGGAAATTGGGCTTTTTCTTAGCTGGGAAGACCCCTACTATGTTTTTGAAACCTCTACTCAGTCTGTAGGGAAATCTCTAGGTACCGCACGGTGTGAGGGTGCCAATAAATGTCAAATTTGGTGCTAGTCAAAATTGGAAATTCAACCCTTGCTCAACCATGAAACCTCTACTCAGTCTGTGGGGAAATATTTAGGTAGCGTGTGGTGTGAGGGTGTAAAAGGTGTCAAATTTGGTGGCATTCAAAATTGGAAATTGGTCCCCTGCTCAAACGTGAAGACCCCTACTCAATCATGAAACCCCTACTCAGTCTACAGGGAAATCTCTAGGTAGCGCATGGTGTGAGGGTGTCAATAGGTGTCAAATTTTTTTGCAATCAAAATTGGAAATCGAGCCCCTACTCAACTGTGAAACAGATGCTCAATCCATAGGGAAATCTCTAGGTAGCACATGTTGTGAGGGTGCCAATAGGTTTCAAATTTGGTGGCAGTCAAAATTGAAAATTGGGCCCCTACTCAGTCATGAAACCTCTACTTAGTTCGCAGTGAATCTCTAGGAAGCACATGGCATGAGGGTGCCAATAGGTGTCAAATTTGGTGGCAGTCAAAATTAGAAATTGGGCCCCTGCTCAGCCGTGAAGACCCCTGCTCATCCGTGAAGACCCCTACTCATCTGTGAAACCTCTACTCAGTGTGCAAGGAAATCTCTAGGAAATGCATGACATGAGGGTTCCAATAGGTGTCAAATTTGGTCATAGTCAAAATTGGAAATTGGGCCCCTTCTTAGCTGTGAAGACCCTTGCTCAGCTATGAAACCTCTACTCATTTTGTGGGGAAATCTCAATGCAACACATGGCATGAGGGTATCAATAGGTGTCAAATTTGGTGGCAGTCAAAATTTGAAATTGGGACCCTGCTTAGTCATGAAGACCCCTGCTCAATCATGAAACCTTTGCTTAGTCTGTAGGGAAATCTCTAGGTAGTGCATGGCGTGAGGGTGGTAATAGGTGTCAAATTTGGTGGTGCATGGAGAGTTACTATTCAATTGTTGCCTTTTTGTACACATTTGTTGAGGTCAAGAGCTTTTACAAACTTAAGCCCCTAGTCATATGGAACTCAAGCCCTTGGTTCTTTTTAACCCAAGGGGCTTAAATTTGCTCCTATTTTTTCCTCTCTTTTTGATTTTTTTGTGCAATTTTTTTTAAAAAAATTGAAATTATTTTTGCAAGGAGGATCAATTATTTTTTAACGGTGTCAAATTTCAAAGCTCCATAACTTTTTCTTGGTTACTTGGATTTGAACTTGTCATTTTTTACAAAAGTTCTTTTTTTCCACAGATCCAAAAAGCATATTATCATGTGACGCATACTATAAAATTCCAGTTTATGCCTCTTTTTGGTTAGTTACAAAGCACTCCTATAAAGTGTCGAATTGGGGGGAAACAAATAAACAAGAGGGAAATCTTGTGTTTTCTACTTTTGAGTTAGTTTGTTCATGTGATATTGTCTCTCACAATAGATCCCTTCCATTTGATCATTCTTCATAATCCTCCTCATAAATGCAAAATCAAATGTGGATCTATTGTGGAAAGAAAAGACATACAATAGAAGAATGTTGGTTTCATCAAACTGAGGAAATGAAGCAAATTCTTCTCAATCATGGTATTGCCTTACCTAATACTCTAGTTCCAACACATGTAAAAACATCATCTAGTTTGACTCAAACATCTTGTGAGACATCATCATTTGAGGATCTGAGCAATGTAGTTTGTTGACTTGCATTGATATCTCATCACTCATATCACCTTTTTCTACATCTAAATATAGTGTTGACTCATCCATGAGTTCCACAAATTCTTTGCATTAGGAATTTGCTTTTGTCATTCCAGATCCACCACATTGGGATTCATATCTATCAAAGATATCATCATTTTTTGTAGAATCCCACCTTGCTGATTTAGATAACACCATTGAGGACATTCATCTTCTATTTGATGACAACTTTGATGAAGTTACATCATCATTTCCATCTTTGGATATTTCTCTTGCATCACCTACATCAGCTTCTATCGTGACATATTGTGCAAGTATTCATGAGTTGACCTATCCAACTCATTTGTCATCATCTACTCTAGTATCAAATTCAGATTAATCGAGGCATAATCATGCATCCATGGTCCCTATCTAGAATCTTCTATAGTACTTGATCCATCATATCAACATCTGTCACACATTAGCATTATCTTGGAGATCTTTGAGCATCATTTGAAGGAATCATTAGCATCATTTTAGTCTTTGGGTTATTTGTAACATTCAGAGACATTCATCTTACTTTGACTATATATTCCTATCCAAAATGGGAGTTCATATTGCACACATTTTTGGTGTTTTTACTTCCCAGTGGGACAAATGTTGTTCAACATTTGTGGATCATCTAAGTTAGCATCCAGTGTCAAGCATCTCCAAGCACTACATGGAGTTCATCACTTCATAGTTTTTGGGGGATCACATGACCTTCTCTATTTTCTCTCTTATGATAGTTCACATATTGTAATTTGTGTTAGAAGTATTCCTTAGGGAGTCATCATGAGTCCTCCATCTATCACTTGTACATTTCATTGCATTTGCATCATTCTCTTTTGAAGGGGTTTTTATTTCCCGCCGGGTTTTTCTCCTTTACTCCACTTTTGAGAGATTACATTGTACATGGGTACCTTATTAGGCTTCATGGTTAGGGCCCATTTCTTTTGCATTGTACATGGGTACCTCACTAGGCTAGTAGTTGGGACCCATTTCTTTCATACTCACCTAAGCTATGCTTAAAGAGTGGGAGGGAGCTAGGTGTGTTAGTGTATATTGCATTATATGTATGTACTTAGGCTTTAAGCCTACTTAGGCATCCAATTGAATCATTCTCACATGAGGTGTCAATGTTGATAGGTGTCTTGAGAGGTGTAAACTCACTTTTGACACCTCTTCCTATTTTTATGTTAGGAAACTCACCACCACTCCATGAATGAGGAGTCCTATCTTTATTTCATGGAGGTCGGGTGCCTCTTTCTTCCCTATTTATGTATGTCTTGTTGATCTAATTTATGGGGACCAACTATTATGCAATTTTTTGTTCATTTTTCTTGCTTTCAATCTTTGTATTTGTAGGTTATTTCAATAGGGATGAAAGAACTCTGAACCCTATACTAGTTGAGAGTGGTGTTTTCAATAGTAATACAAAATTGTGCTTTATTGTATTGTTAATTAATATTTTGAAATTTAAATGCCTCTTATCTCCTCTTTGATAAATTAATTGAATTTTTATTTAAAAAAATCTATATACATATATGTACATTGTATGCGTGTGTAAGTATTATGCAATTACAAGTGTATCAATTGATCCTATTGCATAATAACAAGATTTTATTGTAATCTTGTGTTATCTACATATACAGACTATCAAGTATGACATCAAAGATTAGTATTTGATCTTGGTTGATATTTAAACAATTATTAGTTATTTTCTAATAAGTTAAAAGGTTGATTTATGAGTAACAATATCTTAAACTTTTTATTTGTATCTACATACAAAACCGTGAAATCAAAAGATATGATAACTAATTTTTAAGTCACTAAAATTTGAAATGTGAAATCACATTTCGATATCCAATTTAAGAAAGATGTGTGTGAACATATGACCACATAAGATTATGTTTTTTCTTTATATTATTAAAATATTTTTCCAAAGTAATGCCAAATCACTAGTTGTATTTTTGGTTCACCATTTCTAAAGCTACAAATTAATCAGGTGTATCACACATAGCTAGAAGGTATCTAGAGTTATATGATAGATTATTTGTATTAACAAAAAACACTAGTAAACATATGGCTTGATGACATCATATTTTCCTTGAATTTTCTACTCTCATGAAGGGTAGGGCCACTTCTAGTAGGAAGGTGTGTGGGGGACTATTGGTCTATGGTTGGAGGTAAAGCACTCAAATGATGTTCTCCCTCTTGTAGTTGAATGATGAAGACTTGGATTATCAAAGGAAATAGATTGAATTTTACTTGATATTATACTTTCATATACATGAAACATAGAAATTTATTGATTGATGATGGGCCAAAAGTTCTAGAACACGCTTTTGCTTCACAAACCCTAGTGCCATTTTCACTATTTTTTAGCCTTTTTCTATTGTTTTCACGCTGTTCTTCAACACTTTTCATGTTGTGTTCTTCTTGAAGCACTTTTTTGGGATTTCATTCATACTCCTGCCTTGTTTGCTCGAGTTGAAGTTGGAAGATCTGTATTTTTCTATTGGAGTGGGCACGTTTAGGCCCCTTTAAATTACTTTAATCATTCATTCATGTTTTGTGGTTGCCACCATTTGGAATGAGGATAAAAACAGAAGCTCATAATTTTAATATTAGTTATGACAGGGGTGAAGACTCTGAAGAGGGTCAACAGGAAAAGCTTAATGTAAATGGGGATTTTCTTGCAAAAGAAAATTTTCAGGTTGGAGAGAATGGAGACAAGGAGACATCAGAAATGGAAGAACAAAAGGGTGAAGATGCATGTAAAATTTTAGAATTTTTTCTTCTTGATTCAATGTTATGGATTGCATTGTTGAGTGCCAACATAGATATATTATTTTGTTTTTTTAAAGAGCGGTTCCTTCTAAAGTTGATTTTTGTAAATGGGCAAAGTTAAACTAGGAAAACAAGGGTTGGGAGATTGAAACATTGAGAGATTTGGGCAAGGGTTATGTGGTTTGCAAGTTTAAGCATGTTGAACATGCTCAAGCAATTCTACAGTATGGCACATGGGTAATTTTTTGACAATTGTGTACTATTTACAGGCATGCTCCTTGAACTTTCACCAAGAATGGATTTCTAGATCACAATACCCAATGTGTCTGGAGCTTGCATATTTAAATTTTTCCTTCAGACAATTTTTATGGGAGATTGTGGCTCAGTTGGGTAGATTCATTTGGTGCAAAAACAATTCTAATAAGTTTTCCAGTTTCAGGGTTCATCCTAGGGTGTGTGTTGAGATGGATCTAAACCAAAAATTACCTGATAATATCAATATTATTGGGATAGGATTTGAGTTTTTACAACCCGCAGTGTATCTAAATAAACCAAATGTCTATTTTTATTTCTATCAGGAAGGTCATCTGATAAGGGATTGTCTAGCCAGAAGAAATAAAATGACATAGCCTCAAGTTTTAACTCATAAAAGTAAAGTACAAGTTGAGAATCAAGCCTTAGTTCCTTTCATGCCTAAAGACTCAACTTAGACACAACAACAGTCTAATATGCCATTAGATACTCAAACTAATTAGGACTCTGATCACAACATCTCCTCTTATAGAGACATTGTGATGGAGGATCGAGTTGGAGGGTGATTAGGAAGTGTAAAGAACCACCTAATGTGGTTGCTAGGAAAATTAGTGTCACTGATCAAAAAATGTCTTTCCCCACTTCCTCACAACGAATCAAAAATTCTCAAATTCATTCTTCCCCTTCTCCACCCCCTATTGTGAGGAAAAGGTCTAGGTCTCCTATTGCTCCTAATGTTCATTTGGATTCTTGTAATCAACATCCTTATTCAAGGCTTATATCTAGGTCTCCATCACCCTCTATTTTTGTGCCATACACTTTTGATCAATCTATTGCAGTTGCTAACAGGTTTGAGGTGTTGCCACAAGAGAATGACCCTTCACTTTCCTCTTTACCATAAATTTTAAAATAATATCCTAGAATGTAAGAGGGATCTCGCTCCCTCACTGTAAATATGGAGTTAAAGATGAGATTGTCAAGTGGAAGCCTGATATTGTGTTCCTTCAAGAAGTTAAACTAGTTGGCTCATGTCTTGCTTGTTCTATGTCCAACGTTTGGAGAAATGTTGTTTTTTTTCATATGTTGCATAGTGAAGGTAGGGGGGAGAAATCATTGGTTTATCTTCTTAGATTCATAAGTTTGTCATTGATAGAGGTGAGGATCCTTCACATAGCTATGTGTGGGTTGTAACCTTTATTAATGTCCAACCTATTGGGTTTTTTTCCATTTATGCTCCTAATTCAGCAAAAGAAAAAAGTTTTTTATGGGATTGGATGGCTAAAAACCTCCCTAATGCTGATTGGGTTATAGGAGGGGATTTTAATATGGTTAAATTCCATAAGGACCAAAGTTGGAAAAGTAATATTAAATTAAGCAATGAAGAATTTGATAAATGACTATCTTGTAGAAATTATGTGGGAGTAATTGACCCAGCCCACACTAACAGCTCGAACCAGGGCTGCAATTGGTTTACATGGTCTAATTGCAGATTTGGGGATGAGAGAAAGTTGAGTAGACTTGATAGATTTTATATTTCTCCTAATCTCCATGTGATCCTTGATTCCTTTGGCTATAGTGTGAGAGTGGATTATTCTACTACTCTTTCAAATCACTTTCCTATATTTTGTTTCATTTCAAAAAATGCTAATAGTAATGTGGAGTCCAATCTTCCCTATAAACTTAATACTTCTCATCTAAAAAATTCTTCTTTTGTGGTTGCTCTTGTTGGGATTTGAAATTCTATACCTAAACCGAGTGAAGGAGAGTCTTATAGGGAGTGGTGGAATTTGGCTATTTGTCATTGTGTTACATTCCTGCGTGCTTTTGGTAAGAGACTAGCTTGGAAAAGAAAATGCAAGGAAAAATATTTAAAGGGAAATCTTGAACATCATAGAAAGCTTCTTAATGTTGATCCTAACAATATTGCCCTTCAATCTTCTATAACAACTTTAGAGATGCATCTCTAGAAAATTGATTCTTATAGAGGATAAGGAGCAAAAATAAGAGCTAGAATTCACTGGGTTAAGGAAGGTAATAAAGGCTCCAAATATTTGTTTAAACTTATGAGCTATAAACATAAGAAGGAGTACATTGGAGCTATTCATGATGATTCTATTCATGTGCATACTAGTCCTAAAGAGGTTATGGACTTATTTCAAAACTTTCATGAGATTTTGTTCGAGGAAGAACCTCATTGGCATGATGCTCAATCAATTCTGGAAGACATGATCAAGGACATTATTCCAAAGAAGGTGGATACTGAGTATAGAAATTTTTTGGACCGAGAACTTTCTATGGAAGATTTAGAACATGTTTTTCTATTCCTTCTAATAAGAGCCCTGGTATTAATGGGTTGTTAGTGGAATTTTATCAAACTATATGTCAGCACATTAAGGATGACTTCTATTTGGTGTACTTGGAGGGATTAGCCCAAGGGTCCTTAGGTAATAATATTAATGAGGGGCTTATTAAACTCCATCCTAAAGGGAAGAATGCAGATTCTATTGTCGGTTGGCATCCTATAACCTTATTGAACACTTCTTACAAAATTATAGCTAAAGCTATTGCTTCTAGAATTAAACTAGTGGTGAAAGAGATTGTTAGACCAAAACAAATTGGTTTCCTTGGAGGGAGATTTATCCTTGATAACTTTATTCTTGCATGGAAAAATATTGAATGGGCTTAACAATCAATTCAAGACACTTCAGTAGTGAAGCTTGATTTTGATAAAGCGTATGATAGAACGAGATGGAGTTTTATTCTTAAAATACTTGATTAGCTAGGTTTTGGTTCTAATATTTGCAAACACATCCAATTTTTTTTCAATGAGGCTAATGCTCAGTTGGTGGTTAACAATGAATTATCAAACTCCTTTCCCTTGCAATGTTCAATAAAACAAGGTTTCCCATTATCTCCTTTTCTTTATGTTCTTGTTGCTGATGCTCTTGGGTATTTTCTTCAAAAGTATAAACAGATGAATTTAATAAGGGGTGTTTCAATACCAAATGATGAAGTTGTTCTTAACTCACACTTTGTTGATGATAACATTATTTTTCTTCATAACTCAGAAGAAGAGATTCATAATGTGATGGGGGTTCTTGAACTTTATTGTGATGTTTCTAGTTCTAAATTAGCTCATCATAAAACTAAGTTTATTATGATTAAGATTGACCCTATCCTAGAGTGGATACCCAATGAATGGAAACAAATTAAACATGGATCTAAATATCTCGCTATTTGTGGATTTCTTTTGGGCTAGGTGTTACACTTTCTGATATGTGGAAATGGTTTCTTAATAAGTTGAAAAATAAGTTGTCCTCTTGGAGGAATAAATTTTTGTCCTTAGCTAGAAAGATCCAAGTGGTGAATCATATTTTTTTGGCCTCTCATGTTTATTATTCCTCTTGTTGGATGCATCTAAAAAGGGTTATGAGGATTTAATAAAAATCATTAAGCAATTTCTTTGGTCTAACTAGAATGGTGAGGTTGGTTTTAAATCAACCTCTTGGCTGCATTACATCCAACCTAAATCAAGAGGTGGGTTGGGTTTGTTTGGTGTAAATGATAAGCTTCAAGGGTTTGTTATTTTCATGAAAGCATTGGTTCCCATGGAGCTGATTATGAAACTTTGTACTCCCTTACATTGTAATGCCTTTAAGGATTGGTGGTGGCTGAAAAAGGCTCAATTATTTTATTTTCCTTTGAAAAAGATATATCTTAGCTTGCATCCTTCAGTATCCTTAACTCTAAGGCTAAATCAAAAATGGAATTGTAATTTCAAAGGAAATACTTGGATAGGATCGAGTGCTCAGATTTGGAGGTCTAAAGTTGGGGTGAATGCTCAAATCTTGGCTTGGAAATTTTTACACTCAAAATTTCCTATTGGTGATAGGTTACTTGATGTATGATGTTATAATAGATTAAATGCCCCTTTTGTCATTACAATGAAAGTATGAAACATATTTTTTTGGATTGTGCTTGGACAAAAAGGAAATGGAATGTTATTTTCAAATTTCCTCCTACTATCTTCAGGCATAAGTTAAGATGGAAAGAAGCCTTATTGGATTTTGGGTTGCATAGGAATGTTGTTGCTAATTCTATGAGACATGTTATTTTACCTAATATATGGAAAAATTGACGTATGGCTATTTTTGCAAAGCATAATGTGCGCTAGGAAGCAAAAATGCTAAAATTTTACTCTGATGTTATATTCCAAATTGTTGTGTTGTGCTCTCAATTGTAGGGGGTGCCCAAAGAACAGGCAAAAATCAGCAACCACTTGGATGAGATAAAGTATCAACTGCTTTAGCTTCATGAAAAAGACTCTCTTTGTTTGCATGAACACAATCTTTGCTTAAATTCAGAACTAAATGTTGTTCATAAGCCAGATTATGGTTGTCTTTTAATGATATTGTATTTTACCATGCCTTGAGCTTATGGTTGCTAGTTGTATGAGGTGTATCTGGTTGTTTGCTATGTTATTCTTATTTTGGAAACCTTCATGTTTCCTTTTCTTATTGTACTCTTTTTGCATTGTTTCAATAAAAAAATAATAATAATAAAAAAAGAAATTTATTATTATTATTGAAAACCTTGTAATATATTAGATACATGTTTATCCTCATCTAAACAAGACATAGATTGTAATTTAAAATGTATTGTACTATTGATTATTATGATATTCACAAAGAAGAAGGATATTTAATCTTTTATTTATAATTTTTAAGTATTTATGTTTCCTAAGTTATGAATAGAATTATTCTTTTATTTTAATTTTATTAGTAGAAAAATATTATGCAAGTTATGTAGTTTTAAAATAACATATTAGTGTTTTGGTTAATGAATCAGTTGGATTCATTACAATTGTGGTATCTAGTGAGTGTAGGATTTTTTTTTTCTCAAAGTGTGTATAGAGGTTTTTTCTAAGAAGAATATTTATATAGCCTTGAAAATGGATGTAAGGTTTTCATTCATGGTATAACATAAAAAATACTTACCCTCATTATTTGACACTATATATTGAATATAATTTAGCATACACTCCAAGAGCAAGTTTTTTGGATCATTTGGTCATTGCCTTTGTCAATAACCCCTCACCAAATTTCTATATGTGTACAACATATTCATGTTCCACTTGTTGACCTACTATCCTACCTTTGATTTTGAGTTATTTTTCTAGAATGCAAACATGAAGTTTGAATGTTATTAATATGATAACAGCTTATGAATTTAAATAATAAATAAAATGTTGTTGTTACCCAACTGCCTACTTTCACCAATGGTAATTCCCTCTAGTCCAAAAATTTTGTCATATGTTTGAATGTGATGGTTGGGCTTCCTACTTTCATTCTATTATATAATGTTCACATTTTAAAAATACATTCTAAATTTTTATCTGCATTCACTCTATTTCTCCTTGGCTAATATCTTGTTGGTTATTGTTCCTCTATTTCTACAAATATAAAAATATTTATTTCTTTGTGCACTTGGAAGGGTTGAAGCTACTAAAAGTTTGTGAGAATCTTCAATACTCCTTCCTATTCATTCTATACATATCTAGCTAGTAATATCACCCAATATTTATTTATTTGTTTATATGTCTTGTTCATTTCCACATATTTTTCTCTATTTCATTTGGAAATATATTATTAATTTATCACCTCCTCTTTATAATTCATATATTTTTGTATAAACACTAGGGTATTTATCCCTATATAATAGGGATAAAAACTTATAGATTCTTTTTTATTACTACTTCTGTGATTATTAGATACATTTATGAGAGGACCACAAAATTTTTATTTTAGTCTATGTCATTGGATACTCATGGAGATCAAAATACCAAATTTGTGGCTTCAAAAATCTTGGAAATCTTTTAAGAAATTAAAATAATCCTTCTCTTTGTCTAGCAAATAGGATTTTTTGAAAGAGATCAACTACAAACATGTTTTGTACATCAATTTTCACATCTTTTCTATTTTATTTTTTTATTAAATTTAAATATTTTTCTATATTTTTTTCCTTTATATAGATATCTTGTTACACAAATTTCTCCTATTATGTTCACATTCATTGACATGTACTATATAGGGGCTTCCCTCTCCTTTGGAGAATAGTTTTTTCCTATTGGGCTTTCTATATTTCTTTGTTTATGAGAGATTGCATTGTACTTGGGTACCTCACGAGGCCTTGTAATTGGGACTCATTTCTTTTGTACCCACATAAACTATGTTTAATGGGGGTCTTAGTGTATATTTTACATAAACTTAGGCCATAAGGCTATTTAGGAATCCCTTAAAACTTGTCTTTATAAGATTTCAAGTTAGTTAGGAGGTTTTAGAGGTGTCGACTCACTTTTGACACCTCATTCTACTTTCATGGTAGGCAACTCACTACCACTCAATGAGTGAGGAGTCCTATCATCATTTCATGGAGGTTGGGTGTCTTCCTCATGCCTTTATATACACACCTGTTTGGCTAATACAATTGATCAACTTTATACAGATTTGATATTGTTCATTTTTGCTTGTTATTAACCTCCATTGTTGCTGGCTCTAATAATTTCTTTCCATAGTTATTATTATTAGTTATTAGTTAGCCGATAGGCTTTACTTCTAGGATTTCCCAGTCCATTTTCATGTCAAACCTGTCTCACGCCTGGAAACCGTTTTACGAGTGCATGAAACAGGTTGCTGAGAGGGGTTTTGCAGTCACGTTTCATTCTTCTGGTACAATCATTCACTAACATCTCATAGCTGTAAAATTGAATCAAATAAAATCTGCATCAAATGAAAAATATTTTGAAATGATGAAATATCTTATTTCAAGCACCCGTTTACACGTCAATCTCATGATGGCAATCTCTTCACTCACTTTCTTCCATGGCTCCTTTGTCATCCACTAATGTGAAGAATTTTTCTGGCTCGTTGTCATCCACTGATTTTAAGACTACAAACGGTTATTCGCATGATGAGAAGATACAGAGCCATCCTGAGGCTTCTGGTGGGGGATTCTCCATTATGGAATTTCTGTTGAGGGTACTTGCAATTATGGAGTTTCTGTTGAGGGTACTTGCAATCAGTGCAACGCTTTCTACAACAATAGTTATGTCAAAAGCCAAACAGACGGAACTTGTGCCTGCAGTTGTCAATTGTGTTCCAGTTATTGTCAATTCACTACCACTCATGGTTCATGTGCCCACTAAATACCACTATTCCCCTACTTTCATGTATGTGTATATGTGGACTAGGTTCAAACTTATGCTTTTGCAGTAAAGAATTTGAGTTTCATTGATTTGATTTTTTTTTCTTGTTTTTGCAGTTATTTTGTTGTGGCGAATGCAGTGGCATGTGGATACGATGCGCTGTCAATACTCACGTCTTTGTCGAAGCACAAAAATTCCTCTGTTCTGAGCACATTTCTTCTCGCTATTACAGTATTCTAGAATGCAGATAAAATATAATTATACTTCAAAATGAGGTACCCGACTCATTTTTCCAAACCCTACAATTTATTACTTGCCTTAAGAGTCAATTCATTTGTAGTAGATTTTTCCGTTTGCTAGGTTAAAATGGCGCAGGAAACCCTTGATTTTTTCTATCTCTCCTTATCTCTGTTGCCTCCTAATCTAATCGCTGCAATATTTTTGATCTTATCTTAATCTTAATAGCACGGTAACATTTATTAAGGGATTAAATTGATGGCACCGCCAAGCTGTAGGGAGATTTGTTCTGGTTTGTCTCATTTAAAAACATTTCTGCTATATAGGGTTTTGTAAATTATTTTGAACATTCGTTAGAGATAATTCTTGTTCATTGTCTTCTCTCGATGTCTAAAGATGAGCACAAAGTAATCTTGATTACAAGTAATGAGTAGTGGGCATCATTGCATTGCAAGTGAGAGCATCTCCTTGTGCAGCTTTTCTGATATTGATCATACAATACCCGATGATAATGGATTGCAGAGGTGTTCTACTACATGCCTTTGTGATCGTTAGGGTAGAGGTTTGCATGGGTGTGGGACACAAGGAAAGCAATAATTTCCTCCTGAATTGTTAAGGTATAAACAATGATGAAAAGAGACAAGATTGGTATAGTTTGAAGCTGAATGAAATGACCAGCAGTTCACTATTTAAAGAAGAATGGCAGATGCCATTCGAAGTAAGATTCCTGAATATACACAGTGTGGATTTCTAAAAAGGGTTTCAAGATCTTTCAGTTAAATACAAATGTGTGTAAATCCAAACTCGACATGCTCTGCACCAGTATTCTCCATGCCCGTGTCCCACCATGAGAAAGCATGGTATCACAAAACATGGTACATGCATTGTTTGGTAGAATTCCTTAAAGGTGTTGTGTCTCATTGACGTGTCATGATTGCAATAAATATCAAAGGGTCGTGACCTCTAGAATTGTGTTGTCTTGGTCTTGAAGAAGGTACTATTTGGATGGGAAGAGGCTGCTCGTGTGGCTGCAACTAGAACCATAGAGATTTGATTATTTCAAAAAAAGCAGAAAGGCTAACAATGATTTAGATTCTTTTTCTACCTTCAAGTCAAACTGGCGGTAGTTAGCAAACCAAATTTGCTCGTGGACTGGGGGAAGTAAAAGAATGTAGACAAAGAGTTTTAGCAAAGATTTAATGATAGTCCAGGAAAAGAAAGATCTGAACTAAAGGGCAGAAGGTGCTTCTAGAAACGATCTAAAACTTTCAGATATCACTGTAAACATAATATAGTGGGTTGAAGAAGAACAGTGAAGTTCTATTATTTGATATGTTAATGATAGTCAAACTTGTAAAGGATACAAGGAGATTAATCCACAGTGAGCAAAAGAAATGAAATAGGTAGCTTTGTTGCAAAAGGATCTGAGAAATGAAGAATGTTCAGTGTAGGAGAAAGGTGGTCCTAGAAGTCAGGGCAGTTTGGTATGAATATGAAAGCATGTTCCAATGATAATGAAATCAGTTGGAGTTATTTGTGACACCTGTACTGGCAGTTGTAATCATTCCCTAGCATCTAGCTATTGAAGAACAAAATATAGGAGCAGAGAAGGGAGAGGCAGTTGAAAAGGTTAAGATTACTTTCTTCCATTTAAGGAGTTAAAGCAGAGAGGGACTTTTCCAGCCCCAAGAAAATGTCAAACAAGTCAGCATTTTTCTAGAGAAGCCTAATTTATTTTCTCACACATGCCCTAAATTTACTGAAGTTGTTAGAGTTAGCAAGGCATAAAGGGTACGCTTAGTCTTCTTTGGAGGGAGAGTTCTAGCTGCGGAAGACTAAGTATTGTAATTGGAAAATCAGTTCTTTCTAGTGGAAACAGACCATGTAACTCAACATAATAGTTCTTTCAAGCTTTTGGCTATCCATTGTAACTCAGAACAGGAGTTCTTTCTAGTCAAATAGCTAGTATTGTAACTAATTCTTCTAAAAGAAAAGCATTTCCTAAAACAGAGACTTATGATATTATGAACCTGATTTTGCAATAAAAGTTGAAGATATACCTTTCTCCATTTTTTCTCTCTATATCGTGTATGGTTTTGGGGTTGTTGATCTTTGTTGTGGATAGTGTTTTGTCCCTCATACTATAATTCAACTTTATACAAGTTACATATTTGTAGGTTGCATGTTGTGCTTTACCTTCATGCAAAGTACTTATGTGAATCTGTGTGAAATTGTAGATTGTATATTAAACTATCAGCTTCTTTGTATGAACCTTGTGTTCTTTGAAATAGATCAAAGTTTTACTCTTCATTTGATGCATCACCACATTTTAATTTTTGGTTATCCTTTAGACCTTCTATCCCTTTTTATTTGGATGCTTAATATTTTGGCTCAATGATTTTGTGGTAGTTGGATGCAGACTCTCAATAATGCTATAGTTGAACAGAAACTAAATGAACAACAGGAGGATTTTGCTGCAAAACACTCCTTTTATGTTATCATCTTGTAACTGCTAAAAATTTTGTGGCAAGCCCTCTCAATGAGACCACTAGGTAAGACAACCTCAATGCTACTCTTGTTAGTTGAAGGCACACTTAACAGACCAAGTAAACTACTATAATAAGTATGCTTTGTTGATTATTTGCAACTACTGGGTTTTCATCTACACATAATTATGCTCATAGATGGGACAAATTAAGCTTTTTTCATTTTCAACCTACCAAGTGCTTCCACACATCAATCCATTTTCTCAATGATAGTTACCTCGTACTCCATCTCCTCCAGTAGCAGCTCCTTGTCACTAGATTACTCCTTGTAGCAAATGGGATTCTCTCCCACTGCAGCAGGGGAGAGTGTGAAACCAAGCTTTGCCTCTATGTCCTTGTTCCCCTGAATCAACATGTGCAAGCCAGCCAGAATCATGTAGTCTTCAAATTATGACTTATTACTCCGGCCCACATGACCTTAATACCATGTCATTGTTGTCGTGGTCCATGTGCAATTTGTATAAATCAGGTGCATTGGAAAGCATATTTGCACAGCTGAGGCTTTCAGCCACATCAAATACATTTTCACCTGCTAATTGGCTGGTGCGAGTCCAGTAGCATTTCTTTCATCAGATGTTGAATGCCTCCTACCTTAATGTCATCCAAGCTTTTGGCTACCCTTGACATTCTTGGTATCCAAACCTGCATGATGGGTTAAGGATTTTTTGGTTGATGTGATCAATTAAGGTCCTCTACACTATTTGTTCATAATAAGACTCCTTGCTTCTGGTCATAGTGCCTATGGCCTTGATATTTTGTCAGCCGGCATGCAAAGTTCAGTTGAATTGTCAAGGGGAAGGTAAAAGGAAGGGGAGTAGCAATAATAATTTGAGAGATATGTTGATGATGCAATTTTGGATTAAGCGATGCTTAAGAAAGGAAATAAATATCATGTGTTTATTTATATTGCTTGTAAAAGATTGCAAAACTTTAATATTCTGAATGTCTTTTCTGCCAGCCTACATTATAGATCAATATATAATTGTTCAGGGCACCTGTTAACAATGAGCAATCTTAAAACAGGTTTGTATTTTCATGGGAGGCACAGGGGCAGTGTACGGTTCAAGCATGAACTGTCCATTAGAAACAACACTGGTAACTTGTACAACAACTGTAGTTTCTTTGTTAGAAGATAAGGCTTTTGCAAAACGTTTACTCAAGTACCAAAGAAAATAAGTCCTTTTTGTACACAGTCTTCTCTTTGCTACCAAGTATTAGATCAAGACTTTTACGAGAAAGGCCAAATTTGGCTGAACCAAAATTTCCATGGCACAAGTTTTTAAATTAAATTTTACCTTTAATTTCCTATCGACGTATCCCTTGAACCTCCTATGGGTGCAAGTGCTAGTTACAAGTTAGTTTGAAACTATTACATGGTCGTGGTAGTCTTCTTGCAGTAAACATCTGCATGACTTTTTAGGTGAGGCGAGTTTTAGATTAATCGAACAATCGCTTAACAATTTCCATTGACGAGCAAGTGGAATCCGATAAATGTGGAGGATGAGAGAACATGAATTTCTGAAGACTGGTTTTAAAAAAATGATAAAGACACAATCTTAACTCCCAAAGTTGGACTTCTGCCACGCCAACCACACAAAATATTCGATTCTTGAATGACGTTTTTTGAATCCTCATCTCTTAACGACAAATTTCTTTCGTGGATGTCGATTTGTTTAACATGCCAATTATATTCCATCGTTGAATTACGGTGTTTGATTATACATAAAATATATATACGTAATACACAGCTTCTTTGTTCGTGTGCATGTAATCCTTATGTTGTCGAAAGCCATTTCTGTGAAAACTAACTACTCCAGAAAAGAATAAAGACCATAATATTATTGTATATATGTCGACCTGAAAGAAGCTGAAATGGTTCCTTGTGATTTCCGCTAAGTACGGGTCAACCTATTAAACACTATACTTTCCCATCTTTTGAAAAGTCAAAGTAGCATGGCTTTGCTAGGCATACATTTGAATACTCAAAATTAAATGTATTGTTTTTCCCCTTGTTTTTATGCACGAATGCCCTGAATTTAAGGGCTCTATCTTGCTTTGTGGATTAAGTCGATGGATTCTTAAGTTTGAGGTTTAGGTTCAAGTTTTCAAAGTGATTTATATTCATCGTATCGCATCTATTTTTAATTGATTATTGTTTTTTATTGAATAAATTGGACTAATTACTATTTATACGTCTAACTATGATGTACTTAAATTATGAAGGCTATGTGCAAGTCCTAAGTGATTTTGGGAAAGAGATAACCCTCTCTCATGGCATCTAACATGAGGGTCTCCCCATCAAGAGAATACTCAATAAAAGATGAAGAGAGAAGAAATGGAGTAAGTATAATTGGGTTGGAAGTATATTATATATTAAAGGTTGTTCTTTATTTAAGAGAGAAATCCAAATTTATGTTTTGTCAAAATATAAGAAAATTAAGTGTGTGTGCACACACACATTTGTAAATGAAAATATAACATTTAAAAAATATTTTTAAACTAATTTAAATAAGAAATAATAATTTTGAAAAGGAATTGGGATTGATAAGTTTTCTCAAATAAATGCATCAAATTATTATAAATAAAATAATAAAGTATATAACTTTATGTTTGGTTTTGATCTTGTTGTTTCAAATGATTTGTCAACATGTTAGAAAGTTGAGATCTACCAAACAAATGTATTAAAATTAAATAGATTATTGTTTTACTAGTTTGGTTCGCTTTTGTGATACACAACTAATCTCTATAACTATGAAAACTAACCAAACACCAATTTGAACTTCACCAATCATGTCATCTAGAATTTTTTTTCTTGATATATATATGACCCATCTTCAAAAAGTGGTTATGTTTGTAAACATTATAGTGTAACTTGCTAGTTAGGGGAATTCTTTCCTATTCAAACCCTTTTTGTTGAGTCAACAATATGAATAAAGACCAACTAGAACAAACACTCATGCAATATGCTAAGATTGTTGATGCAATGTTGATTTCATGATCAAGTGAATAGTGTAGTTCTCTTGCTAAGTCTCAGATGATCCTAATAATGAATAGGGATTATCTTGAAATACAACACTCTAGCACAAAAGTTATAAAAAATTTCCCTCAAGTTTTCTTATGGACTAATTACAGAGATTAGATAATGTCAAAAAGAAAATTAAGGTTAATTTTGTACTTGTGGAACCAACTCAAGTCAATTTCACACCCATGAATTAAACGAGGTTAGATTAAACAATTAAATGAAAATAAGGATAAGTAGAAAAATATTTATTCTCATATAAAACATATAGTATTTATCATGGAGGAAAAATATTCTTCCCTTATTTAAGATTTGAATTATAGATAAACTATTAGGTCAATTGATATATATGAAATTAATATGAAAAATACCATTTTAACTTCCATTTTTTCTTCCTCTTGAATTGCAAATGGAAAATAAATAGTTCTAATAGTCATTCCTTCGCTTCAAGAAAATTCACTACCAACAATTCACAGCGAGAAAATTCACCACCACGGATGATACATCACATTAACATTTTTTAATATGTATTTGCCAGAACTTGAGATTTTTTTGCAAAAAATAATTTCCATCACATTAATAATAGAGATAACTAATATTGTTGTATAACTGGTTTACTAGAATAAAATAAAATATATTGAATTTTTTTTTCATTTTATTATCATAAATCAAATTTTCTAGTTGTATATGCGATGAATTATCCACGGTGATGAATTGTTGGTGGTGAATTTTCCATGAGATGAATTTGTCACAACGATGGATTGTTTGATGGTGAATTGTTGGTGGTGAATTTTTTGACAGTGAATTCTTGGTGATAAATTATCCTAGAGTCTCATTTCTTTATTCACGAAATTAAATTCCCTTTATTTCACATATGTTAAAAACATTACCTTACTTCCTTTCTTGTGATACAAATCAAACTTATAAACAAAACACATATCATATTGAATAGTTGTCATCAAATTATATTAATTTATAATTGAAACATATTTTCTACAAAATCTAGATGATAATTACTTAATAATTATTGAATACATAATACATATATGGGTAAATATGTATTCTCCATATTTAAAAGGTGATTTGAAACTACCATCTAGTCATCAAGTAGAATTATTGTAGTACACATCTATATGCCTTCAAAGTGAGGCAAGATTTAGATTAATTGAAGATAATGTTGAGAAAGTGGAAATTAATAAATTTGGAGGGTAAGAGCTAGAAATTATACAATTTAATTTTAATAAATGATAAATATATACAATTATATTAAATCATAATGTTAAACTTTTTCCATACCACCTACACTAAATATTCAATTATAGAATAAAATTTTTGAATCCTCATCTTTAATGATAATTTTTTATATACATATCAATTGTTTTAACATAACAATTTTTTAGATGTGAAGTCTAACCCTTTATTTTCAAACATGACATCTTTTTTGGATGTAAAGAGGGAATGTTTTACGGATGCTTCCCTTTCCTTTGATGAGTCATATATAAACTATTGGTGAATGCTTCTAGTCTCAATATGAATTATTTTGTATTTCTCAAAGGTACTAGTCTATTTAATGTATTGATATGTATTTCTATGATAAATTAATAGTAGAAACCTCATTTCCCATGGATGTAACCATTTGGTAAATCATGTTAAAATTATATGTCTTTTTGTGTGTTATTTATGTAAATTTGTTTATATTGCTCCAAAATTTAAGTGTTTGTTTATTTGTCTTAATTTAACAAATAGTATCAAAGCCAAAGACAATTAGGAAAGTCACTTTGCATAGAAGGATAAATGGAGGGGATTGACAAATGGAGAATTGAGAAATTCTCAAGACATAATCTTAGAATTTGGATTTTACTGATTGAAGCTCTTTTAATCCAAAATTATCTTCCAATCACATTGTAAGGAAAATAAAAAAATCCAATTGTATTGTCAAATGAATACTTGGAAAAAAATTATAAAAAATTTGTGGTATGATAATTGGCTCTAGGAAAATTCATCGCCAACAATTCACCGATGGAAAATTCATCACCAGCAATTCACCGTGGGAAAATTCACCACCATGATAAATTTATCGTGGGAAAATTCACCACCATGACAAATTCACTGCCAACAATTCACCGAGGTGGAAAATTAACCGCCATTAATGTTTTTTAATATATATTTCAAAAACTTTGATATTTATTTTTTTGCAAAAGAATAATTTGATTTATGATAATAAAAATAAAACTATTTTTCAATATATTTTATGATGATAAAAATAAAAAATAAATTGATTAACTTAATTTTAATATCATAAATAAACACATGGAAAAATAAAAAATTGTATATATAATATTTTATATAAAATTAAAAAAAATTCCATTGTTTCATGATACAATATTGTATAATATATATTTTTTATATTTTTTTTATGTTTATTGTATAAAATAAAGGAACACACATAAAAATAAAAAATTGTATATATAAATAAACACATGGAAAAATAAAATAATATTTGAAGTATTTAACTTTTTATGAAAATTAGTGCATAATTTTCATAAAATTATTTTTAAAAAAAAATCAAAGTTCTCAAAATAAATATTAAAAAAAATTAATGCAGTTAATTTTCCCCTTCGGTGAATTGCTGGCAGTGAATTTTACTTGGCTTCCCATGATGAATTTGTCATGGCGGTGAATTTTCCCACGGTGAATCGCTGGCAGTGAATTTTCCATCAGTGAATTGCTGGCAATGAATTTGTCGTATGCCATGATAATTGTCTCTTTATTTAGCAATATCTTGCCCAATAGGTAAAAACAAGAAGTTGGGTCCACAAAGAGGGGAAGTTTCAGCCAAAAAAATCTCATAGGAAACTCATACGTATTATTAAAAAAATGTGTATGTGTTATGCCTTGGGTACCCAAGCCTACAAAAATAAGTACGCACTAAAAATATGTATGCATTTTATAACACGTGCGAGTCATTTATCCAATTATAGTGTCAAATGAATACTTGGAAAATTTTTAAATAAATTTTGTGGTATGATAATTGTCTCTTTATCTAGCAATGTCTTGTTCAATGGGTAAAAGCAAGAAGCTGGGTCCACGTAGAGGGGAAGTTTCAGCAAAAAAAAATTGCATAGGAAACACATGCTTGTTATTAAAAAAATGTGTTTGCGTTATGCCTCAGGTACTTAAGCCTAAAAAATGTGTATGCACTAAAAAATGCATATGCATTTTATAACACTTTCGAGTCATTTATTTAAAAATTAAATAACTTTTAGAAACACGTACGTGTTTCTAAAAAGTATTTAATTTTTTAAATAACCAAGCAAATAAAGAATGCATATGCATTTTGTAACGCATACGTGTTTTTAAAATTTTGAATCCCCAACCCACATGCTACCTTGATTTTAGGCTCAGGAAAGGCTTGGCAACCCGACCCTTAACTTTTGACCTGCAACTAAAAAACCAAGGCAGGTTCAAGAGAAATTTCCAACTTTGGCAATATGGCTAATGAACTTTTTTTTCTGAATTAGTTTATGAATTTAAAACCCATTAGAGAATATGTTGTCTAGTTTTCAAATATATAATTTTTTAAAGATTGAATTACATTTGTTAAATTTTTAATTAATTTCTAAGAAAGCTAGTCCATAAACTTGAAATATTAGACTTATTTTGTTTTTTAATAACTTTTTTTGGTTGATTTTCTTGTAAAAAAGATTATATGGCATCAATCTTTAGACAATTCTCTACACAATGGAAAAAAAAGGATTCAAAAAATGTTTATTTTAGGTTCAATTAGGCTTTCTGTACATGTTTATTTTTAAAAACAACAATTTTAAGGCCAATAAAAATTCAATAAAAAAAATATTTAGAAAAAAATTACAAAAAAATATCCTCATCAATATTCATGTTGTTAGCTATCTTTCTCCAAAAGGAATTAGCAAAATACTTTTATTTGGGTCAAAAAGTGGTGTTTGTGTACACATGCACGATATGGTTAAAAAAATGACTTTAAAAGTGGTTTTTATACATCCCTATCAAAATTCAATTTTTGTCATCAAGATATTTGAATAAATTACATATTTGGAAACTAGATTTAAAATACTAAATTTCATAATCCTGACTTTTTTTAAGATTCATTATGTAGGTGCCTCAAATTTTCAATCCAAGTGTGACAAATTTTGAAAAACAACAAAAACATTTCCACTTTTTGAGCTTTTGTGGACCCAACTTCTTGCATCAGCCCCAATATCTAAATAGAAAATATAGTTAAAGGATAATGGGAATGTCTATCAAACTTGTAGGATATGGCCTCTGCATCTAACACGGTATTTTTTATGAGTAAATTGTATAATATAAAAATACAATAAGGTGATACCTTCATAAATCATCTGAATGAGTTCAACACCCCAATGATTTAATAACTTTTAGTAAGAATCACACTAGATGATGAGATCAAGTCTATATTTTTTTCATGTTCATTACTTAATAGCTATTAAAGAGGTGCTATGGTTGGTAGCACTTTGGTATCTATAAAGAAGGGAAGTGAGCTAAAATTTGATGATTTTGTTAGGGTTCTTATAAGTGGCATGAATATGAGAAGAAAAAATAAGGTATTTCATATAGAGATCCTTTGGTAACTAGCAATAGAGGAAGAGCATAAGAATGAGGGAAGGATAATTGAAGGGGAAAATAAAATTCTAGCAAGAGATCAAAATCCAAAGGTAGAAAAGAAAATTTATGATACTATGGTATGGAAGAAAACATGAAGAAAACTTTTTGGGCACAAAAGAAAAAAAGGTTGAGAACTACTCTAAAGAAAAAATGATAATATAACTTATGAAGAAGAAATAAGCACTCTTACTCTATTTACAAGAGATGTTACTTTAGATGTTTAGTTTCTTGACATAGGAGCATCATTTCATGTGACATCATGCAAAGGTTATTTCAAAAATTATCATGCCATAAATTTTGGAAAGATTTATCTTAATAGTGATGAACCCTGAAGTATCATTGACAAGGGATATGTTCTACTAAAGATGAAAAATGGAATAGTTAGTTTCTATAGGATGTTATACATGTTCCTTAACTTAGGAGAAACATGATCTCAACTGGGAAGTTGGATGCTCACATCTGCAATGTTACATTTGAGGTAAGTGAATTGAAGGTAACAAAAGGAGCATTGGTGATTGATAAAGGATGAAAATATTGTACACATTGTATGCAATAGAGGGTCAAAAAAAAATGGGGGCTAAAATGACAATCATAGATAGCACAATAGAGCTTTGAAATGAAAGTCTTGGTTGCATAAGCAAGAAGTATATTGAAATTTTATAGAGGAAGAGCCAACTTCTAGGTCTAAACCTAGTAGATATCAAGTTATGTGAGCATTGCATAGATGGAAAATATAAGAGGACACAATTTTCTACCAAGGAATATAGGAAGAAATCAAGACCATTGGAGCTAGTGCATTTAGATGTATTTCCCCTCAAAGGTAGGATCTATTGGTGGGTCCACTTATTTTGTTATATTTTTTAAATGATTTTACTAGGAAGTTTTATTTTACATGGTGAAAAAGAAGTCAAAGTTTTTGGTATATTTAAAAATTTCAAGGTACTTCTAGAAAACCAAACTAGTAAGAACATAAGTGTTTGAAATTGAGTATTTTTAAATAATTCAACCTATATTTTGTGGATAATGTTATTTAGAGGATAAATATTGTTCCCCAAGTACACCACAAGAGAATAGTGTGGTATAACTTAGGTTAAATGGAACCATTTTTGAAAGAGAATGTAGCATTCTCTCAAATGAAAGATTAGGAAAATAGTTTTCAGTTAAGGCTATAAATATAGTGGTTTACCTAATCAATAGAAGACAATCCTCTCATTTATATTTTGAAGTTATAGAGGACAAGTGGTTTGGTTAGAAGATTCATTATAATCATCTATGAGTGTTTGGGTGTGAAGCTTTCATTCATGTCGCACAAGGAAAAATAATAAAGCTTGATGCGAATTCTAAAAGGTTTATATAAATATTCGATATTGAGACAAAAAATATGGTAATAGGTTATATAGGATATAGTTACCAAGCATGTCACACAAAGTAGGGATGTAATATTTAATGAAAAGGTAATAGAATTTTTAAAATTACAAGCCATATCAACTAAGGAGTATGTTCCACTAGAAGACATCACAAATGGGAGTGAAGTGTTCAAACAAAAGGAGATTGTAAATCAACCATAGCTACAAGATCATCCACATATACAACCACAAGCTCAAGCTCAAAATTTTCATGATAATGAAGTGTTGCAAGATCATCCCACTAGTACTTCTAAGGAGGGTAATCTACATGAATTCATTCTCTAGATTATAATATCTACTAGAGAGCATAAACCTTCAATAAGGTACATAGATTTCCTTCAACACTTATTACTATTTCATGAATTTGAACTTTCTACGATTGAAGAAGCATGCATATTAAAAGATGGAAAACAATGGATGGAGACTACGAGAGATGAAATGGGATATTTGATGGAAAATCACACATTGTATTTAGTTCCTCTTTCACCCAAAAGGAAAACATTGGGAAAAATGGGTATATGGTTTGAAGGAAGAAGTTGGGAAAAAGACATATGTGGCCATATTGGTGGTAAAAAGTTATGCTCAATAGAAGGGAATTTAGTTCACAAATATTTTTTAATTAATTGTAAAAATGATATATATTAAAAAACTATTGGGTTCAATAGATCTTTATTATCTAGAATTGGAGCAACTTGATATAAAGATAATTTTTTTACATGGTGATTTTGAGAAAGAATTGTATATGAAGCAACTAGAAGGCTTAGATGCAAAAGGTAAAAAGGCTCTATTTTGTAGATTTATTTTTAAAAGAATGCTTACATGAATACTAGATAATATTTATTCTACATTTTTTAATAAACTTTAAAATATATACATGTCATATGCAATAATAACTCTTTCATATTTATAAATGTCACACAAATGACACAACCTCAAGAAGACTTAGCTATGTTGTAATGTCTATGTCATGAATTTCAACAAATGATTGTATATCATAATCACTTTCACTTATATTTTTGTCTAACAAAAATTCATCAAATTAAAGGATGTCATAGTCATCCTAAAGAGAAAGCACATACTTTTCATTAAAATGAAATTTCAAATACTTATTTGTATGCACACTAAATTCATTAAGAGTTATTTAGAAACATATAACACCAATTTAATTACTAATATAATCCTTAATATTTGAACTACTTCTATATTTTCAATCATTAGTTGTATCATCATCATAAATATATTATTTGATAGCACCTTAAGTGAATATTTATGATCTTCAAATTATCTTATTATTTTAAATTATATATTAAGTTATAACTATGATAGAAATGATATTATAAAAAAATGTACAATATTCTTCCTTCCTATAAAGATAAATAATTGAATCCCCCTTAAGAAAATTAATCTTATATTATCAATATAGTCTTTCATAGGGTAAAACCTAAAATATTTAGAGGAGTTATTTTTCATACATTTCAATGCATTCATATAATATTCTAATGAGAAAGAAGAATTGACACCCTTGTGTCATCAACATAGAAACCTTCATAATCATCCTCATACGAAAACTCAGTTAGTTGTAAGCCAATTTTTTCATTCTACTTATCAAAATGTACATAATCAAGGGTGGTTATATCTATATCATTCTCATGAAAAAATACATATAAAAAATTATTTATTAGTAGCTTCATCTTCAAGAATAATAAAACATCTGAGCTCTTCAAACATGTTAAAGAACTCTTCTTAATTTCAATGATCACATGTATGGACAATGTATCAACACTATTATTCTTAGGAATATTTTTACTAAGTTATATAATTATACATTTACATGTCTCTTCATGCATGAAATTATAATAGGAGATAGAACCACATCCCTAGGCCAATTTTAACATGAATTATAGCATGGACCACCTAAGAATCCTCAACAATAGGCATACCATGAAGTTGAGATCCTTTATCATGGTAAGCATCAAGATCATTAAGCTTATAAGAATCTCAAACACAAGAAAAAATATTGTGTTGGTTAATTTAAATGACATCCTTACTTCAACCAATGATTAAGTTTGATATTGAAATGAAATAGAATGGTTGCTTTATGGTTTCGGACATAGAACAACATATTTCACTCCATTCATTCAAGCAAAACCATATAGATCTCAATCTAAGATAAGCAAAGGAGAAAGAGATCTTGCAATAGGGATATCCTAGGGTTTGATTATAGGATAAAGAGGGATTCACCACCAAGCTTGGGCTTAGAAAAAATAATGAAATGCAAGAACTAATGGTTAAACCTAATATGATACAAGATTCCACTAAATGACATAAAAAAGCATGTAAAACATAACATAAATCTGAGAGATGAAAAGTGTGCACCTGGAAAATTGAAGAAGATTGGATGAAGGATTGAAATGCTAAAAACACTAAAATTAATGCCTCCTGGGACTCATACGCCAGTATGGGTGATTTAGTCCCAGATTAGGCTTTCTAGACAGGAACTAAAATGTGGCAGAGATATGATTGAAACTCTTAAAATCTACAAAGTTTCCTATACCGAGACTCATATGCCAGAAGTGGTGTATCAGTTTAGTTAGGGTTTTCTAGAAATTCAAAGTTTGATTCTTCTCTTCAATGTTTTCTCTATCCTTTCCACCTGATTTCTAGATTTGAATCTCTAATTTGCAACTTGTAGATGTTCTCCAATGATCTCCAATGCTAGGTGACAACTTTGACAACTTTGAACACTTGACATCTTTCTCCAAAATTTCTATTAAATGTGTCTTCAACCTAGATCTGTAAATCATAGACTAAAGAGGGAAAAATGTTGCTTTGTTAGTAGAAAGGGGTTTTCCTTGGTCAAACCCCATTTTGGTAATCAAACCTTGAAATGAAATGAAACAGGAAAGGAGAATGATGAATGAACAAGATGTAATGTTGCAACTCACCAAACCCTAGCAATAAAGTGTTGCAAACCTGTATGAAGTAGCTCCAATGGATGTAGATCTTGATTGTTTCTTAAATGATATGGATCTTAAATTGAATGCTAGCTTGAATCATGAAATCCTATGTCACAAATGTTAGCTAAGAAAAAACATGATGCATGATGAATTTTACATGATGCTTGATACTTGAATTATGCTCTAAAACACTTGATAATGAAATCTTGAAGACTCTTGAATGCTTCCTTGGTCACAAATTTGCTATAATGCATGAATACTTGAAAGCTTAGGTGAAAATGAGTAAAATAACCTTGTATTTATACTTGTTTATTCCAAATTTCCCAAAATTACAACACTACAAGCCAACATCAAATATAGGAGAATAAAATATTGCCAAGAATTTCAATTAATTTTAATTTTGCACCACACGACACTCATACACCAAAAGTAGCGTATGAGTCCCATTAGGCTTAACTATGGGACACATTTTCAAAAATGCTTAAAATGATGCAAAATCCAAATTGGGGCCCAAAACCCTAGGTGGGACTCATACGCCCAAGGTGGAGTATGAGTCCCAAATCACTAAATCTAGGCCACACAACATAAAAACACCTAAATTATGATTGGATGTTGTTTGATGTCGAGATTATCCTCAAAATGATGCATTAAATGAGGCTTGTAGATGCAAAATAAGGCCAATTAAGGCATAAAGAATCCCAATTCTTTAATAAAATCCTTGAAAAGTGTGAAAGTGTGTTACAACACTTTACAACACTATAAATAAGGCATTGATAAGCTCATTTAGTTCACAAGGGCCCTAGACCTAATGTGAATATGTTAGACATATTACAACACTAAATCAAGGC
The DNA here is from genome assembly GCA_007258455.2 of Sequoia sempervirens. Taxonomy (NCBI): domain Eukaryota; kingdom Viridiplantae; phylum Streptophyta; class Pinopsida; order Cupressales; family Cupressaceae; genus Sequoia; species Sequoia sempervirens. The sequence goes on from VDFB02109042.1 coordinate 40,054,094, forward strand.
CATGTTAGGGAGTAATATTTTTGTCATTACATCTAGCCCCCACTTTAGTGAGAGGAGGAACTTGCTTTAAACTCTCACTATAGTAGACCAACGCACATCAAGAGGGGTCCCAATACACCAATGCTAGTAAGATAGGACAACCATGATCAAGAGGGTTGTGCTTGCCCCTAGGACCAAGGTCCTATGGAAAACCAACATAGGCACAAAAGAACACACATGAAAAATGATGTAAAGAGAAAGAAAAAGGCACAAGCATACACTGCCAAAGACAAAGAGGAAAGAAAAACAAAAAAAAAAGAGGGTGATACATACACACATATGGCTGGTATGCACTCACACACACGCGCGAGTGGCTATGGGAAAGTTATGCCTCGGTTCAACTTCCCGTCCAACCATACCAAAGTTATACCTCCTAATAACTTTGATAAGGTCCTAGACAACAATTAATTTTGAGCTTCATGAGGAAAGAAAAGCTTTGTATGCTTGAAACTCATGAAAAAACAAGATAGCTCCACATGCATGCAAAGTGTGTTATGCAAGGTGGCCATATAACCAAAATTGCAAATGCAAAAATAATGTAAAGAACATTCAAAGGAGTCTTGCTTAGTTCATGTGAGGTATTTAAACTTAGATGACATCATACCTAATGTCTCCAAGAGAGGACCAATCAATGAATAAAAAATTCACAACTTGGGGAATGCAGTGTGTCGCATCAAGCCACTAAGAGGAATATAATATGCTAAGAGAGATCACACTCTTGAAGGACATCATACCCAATGTCACCAAAAAGAGAAAGACACATCACATGAAGCAAGAAGACTACACCATGAACATGAAAATAAAAAATGAAAAAGAATAATGCCAATGTATGCCCTCGCTTTAAAGAAATTGATAAACACCATGTTGTGAGCAATTACTTTAAAGTAGCAAGTGATAAATGCTAACAATATAGAAGACATGAAAGATTATTTGGAAATCCCTATGCCAAGTCATATATTTCCAAATGAAGCTACGTCATGTAAAATGAAAGAGAGGGGTTGCCCCCAAAATGAGACTCCTCCAAAACACACATAAGGGATCTATGGATTTGGGGTCAGCATGTTCTTGCTGCAATGTTTTCTAGAGAGCTCAAAACTATCATCATTCCCTAAATACTCATGGAACTAGAAAAATAATACAAAGAGAGTGAAAACAAAGAAAAACCTTTTAGGTCAATATGGAAGAAACATGTATTTCTTTCAACACCTTGCATCGTCCCGAAAAAGGAAAACACAAGACAAAGAAAAAGATAAAGAAAAATCTTTTGAGTCAACATGGAAGAGATGTGAATGTCTCTATGCCTTGCGTCATCCCCAAAAGGAAAACATAAGGAAAGAAAAAGAAAAAGAAAAAGAAAAAGAAAAAGCTTTTGGGTCAAGATGGAAGAGACATGAATGTCTCGACACCTTGTGTCATCCCCAAAAGGAAAACACAAGACAAATGAAAAAAAAAGGAAAAGCTAAAAGATTTACGACATAGAGAAGAATGAAGATACAAATAGAGAGAGAGAGATACATCCAAAAAAATAGTACAAGGATCACATTATGCACATGCAATCACACAAAAGAAAAAGAAATAGTTTAAAGGACTAGTAAGACACATGTGAGTCAACCTAAAGTAGGTTATTTACATCCCAATCATGTTCACTATATACTGAAGGTAGACAACTAGCTAAAGGGACAATAGCAAGTGTTGAACTATGGCCATCACCAAGTTCAACACTCTTCTTAGGAGATTTTTTGTTTAAGCTCATAGAAAAGGAAAACAATATATTCAAATCAGCATGCACTTGTTCATCGATCTTTGCAATCTCATCATTGTCATCCAAGTTAATCACAATAGGTAGTCGAATGATAATGTCCAAAGAAGGTTTTAGCTCTTATTTTAGTATAATATCTTTTTGTTTCAACGATGGGGGAGAATCATCATGCATTACTTCAGTCAAGTTTGGATCTTTATTTTATTTGTTTATTTCTTCATTTAACCTTCAAGCAAGGGCATGACGTCTACGCCTACACTCTCTAGCACCTCTGTTTCTTTTAGTTCAGTTTTCAAGATGTGTTTGTGTAGGAGCATAATGATCAACCATAGGTTTCTTTTCTTCCCCAAGGGGAGGAAAGGAAGGAACCATGGAAGGTTTTTCAACCACTTTCTCTTTAACTTTGTAAACTTGTTTTATGCTAGGATGCATGACAAGATTCTTTTCATTATCTCTTGGTCTTTTGTAGGAATTAGGCGAAGGATCTATCTTAATTTTTTCTTGGTTGCTTGGCATGTCTTTTGGTTCAATCATGGTTTCATCAAGTATGGTAGGTGTTGATGCCTAAAATTGCTAGGCAAACAACCTTATGGGAAACTCAGTTAATTGGAGGACCAATTGCACTAAACTGAGTAACCTCCGGGTTTTTAAAGAAACTGGCTCCTTCTATATTTTGGGGGTTTACAATGGGAAAATGAATCAAATATATAAAATAAAGTTTAATCTAAGGCGATGCACCAAGAGTTAAGTATGGGAACAGTAAATCTTCCTTTCAAATGAGATTTAAGAGCCCGTTCAACAATCCGCATGTTCAAAACTAACATAAAGCATAGATGAAAAACCTAAGAAGTCTATTAGATAACATAACATAACTTCCATACACATTTTCTGAACAAGAAGAGTTCAAGACATGATCTAAATCAAGAAATTTATATTGAAATTATAGAAGTCTTGTAGATAAACTACTAAGTGCAAGAAACATCACAGTATAATGTCTTGCTCATTAACTAAGAAACAAAGAGGTTGAACAATATGGCATAGTATGTAAGTATTAATACAATAATCAAAGAACAATACAAAAGGCCTACAGTATTTTTCACTTCTTTCTATGATTTTTCAACCCATTTTCTGAGAGTTAAAGCAGTATATATAGATGATCATTCCATTGCTTGAGAGCCAACAAAAAAAAAGATTCCTAGGCACGAGAAATGATGCCCATCACAATGATTCCCCAAGGCTGTTGCAACAGAAAGATTTTGAAACATAGAATGTAGTCGCCTTTCAACAAGATGTGTCCCTCTACAAATGACTATTGTGGTCCTAGGGAAGAAGCAGTGAACTTCCCATTAAGACACATATCGCCCACCCAAAGAGTTGGTTAGGAAACGTGGCAAAAGGGTGGGGCTTGTTGTTCATTCTTTCCTTCCTTGTGATCAAATCCCCCACAGAGAAAACATGTGGAGAAATTCTTTGTTCCAAGCACTGATTGTGGGGTCCGCCAAAAGGTTGCCTATGGACTGATGCAACGTGGCACATGGGTGGAGTTTAGAGGGAGAGCGAAGGGGAAAGGGCTCTCAACGGTCCATGCTATTGACACATGGAAAATGGGTGGGGCTCCGTAGAGAAGCAAGGGAAGAAAACCTTCCAAGGAGCGCACAATGGACACATGGAGCAAGTGCACATAGCCACTTTAAAAGGGGCCCGAAGATATTCAAACACATGAGGCGCGGTCAGGGCCGATGTGAAATAAACCATGACCACCCAGAGGGAGCTTAGGGATTTTAATCCACAACTTTTGGTGACTATCAAGGGAATTTCACTTACGGAATGGGAACCCAAAATTTTTGGTCTAAAGACTAGAGCCTTATCAATTGGGAAATGATCAGAGTTTCGAAAGCGTGGTCTGCAAAGGCAACTAGTCAACCTCGGATGGCATTGATAGGGCATGTAGATTCTCTTCTAACTTGTGCAAATTGATTATTTCTTTGAAGGGCATCTCCATGGAGTCTCCAGCCCTTGACTCGAGTTGAAAGAGAAGTCATGCTATCTGATGGGTGGCACCTTCAATGTCTGCAACTTTGGGAGGTTGACTAAAATCTTGAAAGGTAGATAAATCCTGCTACTTTTCCTTGATCTTTGCTATGATATATTATGTCATGGCCACTGAATCATCAGAGAGAAAAGGGGAAGGCAAGCCCATTTGAGTGAAATGGGAGAATTTCTTCTACATTTTGTTCATAGTCTGACTCAGTGTTTCCAAGAAATTTCTAGCCTGGAGGATGGCCTCATGACAATGAATGAATTCTCTCACCTTCTTGGTAGTTGACCTTAGATCTTCAATCCCTGTGTTCACCAAGTTTGCATTTTCCACTATGTACAACTTGTCCAAAAAATTCTCCACTTTGGGCACCTTTTCCACAATGAACTATGGAACCTGCTCCATCATTCCACGCACTTCCATGCTTAAACCTACCGCCTCTTCCATGAATTGGAACACCGACTAAAGAGTCAAACAGAAAGACTTGACTCTGTCCCAATAGGAGATATATAACTGTTGGGCTACTAGAAGGAGATTTGACTAAGGAGCAGGGGGTTGGGGAGGATTCTTCAAAAGACCAATTTCCATCTCCTTCGACTTGACATCCTACATGAGCTCTTCAATCCTCTTTTTCACAGCGAAGATTCATTCCTGTAGAGTCCTCAACTCAGAAAGCAATTTTTCCTAAGCCTGGCCTCATGTTGTGGATTCTTTCTTCAAGGAGAGCTTTACTTCTTGGATCTCCTTCTCAAACTAAGCTTGTCGGTCTTGGAACTCATTATCTTTTTGTTGCATTTCCTACTCCAATTGAGCTCGTTTGTCCCAAAGCTCTTCATTCTTTTGTTGCATTTCTTCCTCTACACGATCCAGCTGGTCTTGTAACTCCTAGTTTTTCTACTGCAGTCTAGCAACCAGGTTGGGATCCAGGGACTAAAACTTTGCAAGTTTCTCCTAGAGTTTGACCTTTTTTGACTGTGCTTATTAAGACATTCGTGTGATTTTAGCATCCTTAGCTTTTTCCCTTTTCATTAGGGCCTCCAACCTTTCCTTAATGTTATTGAGCTCCTTTTCCTTCTTCTTTAGTTGGCGACTATGCTTGAGAAAGTTAGTAGTCACCACTCACTAGGTTTCCTCCATCAGCTCAACTTTGTCTTGCGGTCAAGCTATGCACAGATCGATCCCTACAACATGGATTGTATAATCCTCGGGTTGCATCTCCCCTTGTGGTTTGATGGTGTTCAGAGTCATGGTTGTGAAATGCAATGACCCCTAAACTTCATTGAAAAGGGTCTGCACGCATGTCTTGGTAGGCTTCGTTGCATCTATTTCTTTTATCTGCTAGACCCTGATAGCCTGTGTTGCTTTAGTTATGTCACTTTTCCCCATAAATTCTATTGGTGATTTAATTAATTCACGCATAAAGGGTGCACCGAGAGGAAGAGAAAAATGGAATGAGAAAGTTGTGGTCCCAGATGATGTCTTCTTTGGCAGAGAGACTGTTAATGGGGAGAACATGGGTATGTTATGCCAAGGTCTAGTTTGGGAAGCGGTAGAAGGACTCATAGGGAGTGGTGGTGGTAGTGGAGATGCAAAGGTAACCATCTTTTGGGTGAGCTAAGTTGAAGCTGATGCAATGGTAGAAAAATGGGTAGCAATGGCGGGTTTAGACTGGGCTCCGACAAAAGGTGGAACAGACTGTAGGGGAGTAAAAGTTGTTTGTCTGATTTGGGAGAATTGAGAGAAACCTCCAGTGTGCTTGGAAAAAAAAGGGAAGGCCAATGCTCGAAGTAATGGGACACGCAGAGGTAATAGGGGTAACCAAAGATTGTGAAGTGAGAAGAGAGGGAGAGAAAGATACCTGAGGTGCAAAGGACTCTGATCATTGGCTCGTTGCAAGTTCCTAAGAGCTTTCCCCCAGAGTTGCATTAGTGCACAACCTCTTCTCGGATGGAGAATTTTCCTCCTCTTTGACCTCCTAAGGTTGTTGGGCTACTCTGGATCTCTTCGTAGAAAATATACGTGGTAGTGAGGCCTCTGACTATGATGCAGTCACTTACACACTCAGTGGAGCTTTGTTAGGTTGTTCTACCACTTTTCTAGTTCTCTATGCTTGGGCCTTTTTCTCCTCTTTTCTCTTCATTATTTACCTCACTTCCTCTAGTTCTACATCCTCATCATCACTTTCATTAGTATCTTCATTCCCTTTGATCCATATATCATCAAATCTTTCATCCCTATCTGTCTCTTGGAACAGGGTGTCAAGGCATTTGGTCTCTTGACGATAAATCCAAAAGTCTGCAATTTTTTCCTCACTCCATTTCCATTGCTTGACTAATTGATTATGAAGGGTGGCACCCATTTTACACTTTTCACTGGGCTTTTCCAAAGGAAAATAGAAAGAGAGCCATGGTGGCCTCCTATCGTCAGTAGGAACATAGGCATAGACTAGTTCTTCTTGATGGTAGTTATTTCGTTTGAGATGTTCCACAACAACTCCTTGACATCGTTGATCTCATCTTTTGAAGAGTTAGATGTATAAGTATCATTTTTTTATGCACTCAGATATGCGTACATAGATTGGGGACAAGCAGACACACTAGTAGAAGCTATCTCATGGGTGGGAATCAACAACTCTACAAATATAGGCATAGCAGGCCGAGGAAGTAACTTTTTTACATCAATCAAATTATTCTCTTCCTTAACAACAATGTTATATGCATCTGGAAAGGTGTTCCCACCAAGGGACTAGATCATCACCAAAATTTTATCGTTGAGAGACTTCAAATAGAACATGTATGCCAAATCTGTAGGCAGACGAATTTTTGGCTGAATCCTTTGCCAAGTCATGTGAAACTGGGAATTGAATTCGGTCATGGATTCCTAAGGGTCCCATTTTATGGTTGCCAACTATTGAAATAGCGAAGACAGATCTCCATTGTTTGAAAACCGCTCATAAAAAGGATGTATGAGCTGATCCCAGGTACCGATAATATTGGCTGCCAAAGTGCGGTACCAATCAAGTGCCTTGCCTTTGAAAGAGGCTGCAATAAATCTCAATGCTACATTTTGATCGGTTACACCATGTACCAAACATACGTCTACCACATCTTTCAAATGTTCGGATGGTGTTTTCGATCCTTCCCCGATGAATTTTGGTATAAATTTTAAAGCAGAGGTTGGGATAGAAGCCCAAACGATGAGTGCTACTGGTGCTATGAGAGGGCTTATAGTGTCCCATGCCACATAATTTCTATAAGAAATCAACAACATGGCTAGTGGAGGGGTCGAGACGTTCAATGGATGGGTTCTTGTTCATACCATTACTAGTGGTGGCACTAATAGGATAGGGTTGTTTGTTGTCTGGGATCTAGTGACATGTCTATGGCTCATACACCCACTTTTGAATTAGATACATTCAAGCAAGTCCCACTGAGTGTGCCAGAAAAATATTTTTTGATGCATAAAATTGCTAAGAAAGTAGCCTTATGGGAAACATAGCTAATGGGGGGACCAATTGCGCTAAACTAAGTAACCTTTGGGTTTTTAAAGAAGCCAACTTCTTCTGTATTTTGAGGGTTTGGAATGGGAAAAGGAAGCAGATATATAAAATAAAGTTTAATCTAAGGCGATGCACCAAGAGTTAAGTATGAGCACGGTAAATCTTCCTTTCGGATGAGATTTAAGGGCCCGTTCAACAATCTACATGTCCAAAAATAACAGAAAGCATAGATGAAAAACCTAAGAAGTCTATTAGATAAAATAACATAACTTCCATACACATTTACTGAACAAGAGTTCAAGACATGATTTGAATCAACAAATTTATATTGAAATTATAGAATTCTTGTAGATAAACTACTAAATACAAGAAACAACATAGTATAATGTCTTTCTCATTAACTAAGAAATGGAGAGGTTGAAGAATATGGCATAGTCTGTGAGTCTTAATACAATAATCAAAGAACAATACAAAAGGCCTACAGTCTTTTTCACTTCTTTCTATGATTTTCCAACCCATTTTTTGAGAGTTGAAGTAATATATATAGATGATCATTCCACTGCTTGAAAGCCAACAATAGAAAAGATTCCTAGGCATGAGAAATGATTCCTATCACAATGATTCCCCAAGGCCATTGCAACAAAAAGATTCTGAAACATAGAATCTAGTTTCCTTTGAACAAGATGCATCCCTCTAAAAATGAGGACTGTGGTCCCAGGGAAGAAGCAGTGAAATTCCCATTAAGACATGTTTCACCCACCCACAAAGTTGGTTAATACACATGGTGAGATGGTGGGGCTCATCTTTCATTCTTCCCTTCCTTGTGATCAAATCCCCCACGGAGAAGATAGGTGGAGCAAGTCTTTGTTTGAGCGCCGACTGTGGGGTCTACCAAAAGGTTGCTTGTGGACTAATGCAACATGGAACATGGGCGGAGGTCAGAGTAAGAGCAAATGGGAAAGGGATCTCAAAGGCCCACGCTGTTGACACATGGCAAACGGGTGGGGCTTGATAAAGAAGCAAGGGAAGAAAACCTTGCCAAGAGCATGCAACAAACATGTGGAGCAAGCGGGAAAAGGCACTTTAAAAGGGGCCTAGAGATATTCAAACACATGAGGCATGGGTCGGGGCCTATGCAAAATAAACCATGACCACCCAGAGGGAGCTTAAGGTGTTTAATCCACAGTAGGCTCAATCATGAACAAAGGCATGTTTTAGAGGGATAATTTTACTATGCATCTTTCCTTAAACTTTTGGTAGGATTTCAAAAAGAAGTCTTCATGAGGTTTAATAGTTTCCATAGGCTCAGGCCAAAAGAAGTATAAGGAAAAGTTTCCACGGAAGGACAAAGGGTTAAAGCCACTATGATGCACAGTGAAAATTTTATTGTCAAAGGGAAATTTTAAGCATTTATGCACAAATAAAGGAATGAAATTCACAGAGCAAAGCCATGGATAGCCTAGCTTCACACGAAATTGGTCTGACTACGGTATGATGGAGAATGAAACATCTATTCTTTTTGGTCATATTTGCAAAGGAAGGGTGATTGATCCCATCGTAGGGAAAGTGAAACCGTTATGCGTCTTGATCCATGCTTTCGATTTATCATATATTTCTTGATAGAGCTCATGCACAAGTAATAATTCTTTACCTATCACATTCTCTCCATAGATGAGATCTATATATTCCATTAGTGGGCTTGTCATAGATTCGGTCGGCTATGTAAAGAGGACCATCAGGTATGTTTTTAAGTATATCTTATGAGGAGAAATAAGTATCAAGAAGATTTTTTAGTTTAGCCCTTATGAGGGATGACCTCGATCAGTCCAACCATATCATCCATAGGATTAGTATCTATAGGATCATGTTGAACAATATCAATGTTATCATCATCTATTTCAACATTCATCACATCATTCTTTGTAGTTTCACAAGCTTTGACAAATGAAATATTATGATTAGGCATAGGGTTGGTAAAGATTTGCAAATTTTGGTTAGGAGGGGCAATGGACTTATTTCCTTGATCATTAAAACCACCAATGGAAAGCTTATCAGAATCAATGAGGTCTTTCACAAAATGTTTAAGATGCACTTGCAATGTTCTATATCGTGTCCATTTTGTTGGTGATAGTCATAGTAAGAATTTGGTCTATAGTTTGCAGGTAATGCTTTATTAGGATCAGGGGACTTAACGCAAGGTAAGGTAATCATTTTTTGTTAAAAGAGTTGTGACATTGTGTTATGAAGGGTATTAGGCAAGGGAGTTAATTATCTTTTCAAATCCCCATAGTTAAAGGTATCATCGCTTTTACGACAACTACTTGGGTATTGGCATGTTGAGTTGTTTGTTGAGGGGGATTTAGTTGAAGGAAACCTTTATTTTCCTTCCTAAAAGGTTGGTAATTGTTGTGGTTTGTAGACTCAGACTTCTTCGTGTGGCTAGAGGTGGATTTTGTGTCACGACTACTAACTGAGTTTTGATAATCATGGAGGGAAGTACATAAGTGCATGAAGGAGGGGAATTTCATCATGGTAATCTTATCTTGTATCTTTGCAAATTTTCTATGAACATATTTTGAAGGTGAGGGTCGGGAGCCTTTACATTGATTTGGGAATAAAGTGATTAATAGCACAAAATAAAGTTGGTGATGTTTTCCTCTTATTTTTGCTTACATCTCATCAAATCAGCCAAGGTCATCTTAGGAGTCATATGCACTTGGAAATGGTTTATAAATGCCTCAACAAGTTCATTGAATGAACAAATTGAGTTGTTCGATAATGAAGAAAACAAATCTAAGGTAGTATCCTTCAAGGATCTAGGGAAGAGTTTAGCCAAGAGTTTATCATCAAGAATAAAGTTACTACATAAGGCTGTATAGGTGGAAACATGGTTAGAACAATATCCTTTCCCCCCATATTTCTCAAATCTAGGTACCGATCTACACCTTGTGTCATTGGTGTTCACAATATCTCCAAGGACAAGGGACTAATTTTGACATAATATGTGGGTGGGCCATTTTCATTTTGGTTGATAGTGGAAACTTACTTTTGAAGGGATTAAGTGGTTTGGAAAAGTTGGTTTATGAGAGGGTCATTGCTTGTATTGTGAGATGGAGGTGAATACGGTGGAGGTGTGTAAGTGTTTGAAGGAAAAGTGAGTGGAATGCTTATAGGTGGTAAAGTGATAGGAGATATGACATGTGGTGCCACAAAGGTACTAAGGAAACAAGTAGAAATACCTAAGGAAGGGATCACATTACTAGTCAGTTGTATTGTTGTTCTAACTTGAGGGTTCGTATAGGTAGGAATAGAGGCAATTGTTGTGGGAGGAGGAACTTGAATTCCTCCTTAGCTTGTGACATTGTTCGAGGGTAAAGGACAACTAGTGGTTGAGGTCAAGTGTTTTCCAAATATTTGAAGTATGTTACGCACAAGGTCAAGTCCGTATTCACTTCAAGCATGCGATGAATGTTATCTATGGTAGGGATAGTGGTAGTTGAAATGTTCTCAGTACTTATTTAATTTTGTAGGTTTTCTAAGTCTTCATAGATTTGGATTATGTTTTCTTGTGGAATACTAGCAACCATTGTTTCAACATTCATCACACTACTTGAAGGCAAGGAATTGTTAAGGGTATGGTCCATACCTAGCGAACTAGTGTAAACACTAGTAGTGAAAGAGTTAGAATAACCCAAGATCCATGATGATTGTACTATCCTAGGATTACATGAGTCTCAAACTTCGTCTCACTATAGTATTAGCAATAGGACACCAAGTACAAAAGCTCATGCAAGGGATACTAAATGCAAGATGGATGCAAATGCAATTTAAGCTAAATAAAATGAAATGAATATAATAGAAACTCTGTAAAACTAAAACAAAAATTTATCAATAGTAAATAGGAGCACAAAAACAAAGTTTTGAATTCAGAAAAATGTAGTCTAAAATTTACATTGGGACTAAATCACCCAGAGGGGCGTATGACTCCCACTGAGGGTTTCTTTCATAATTTTCAAAAAAACATTAAGTGATTTTTTATGATTTTTAGTTTGTAAGATCTATAAACTAAATGAAAATGAAAATTTTAGATGATATTCACTGATGCAAGATGAAAAAATGCAACCTATATGCACTTTCACTAATGCAAGCTTTAGAAACCCTAGATGCCAATTAACTAATACAAACCATAATGCAACGTTAATGCAAGCAACTTCTAGGAATATGATGCACTCCAAATCAAAATTATGATGTTCTAAATGCAAGTTCACCAAAATGAAATGAAAGAGAATGTTTTCTTTATGGTTTAGGACATAGAACAACACATTTCACTCCATTCATTCAAAGAAAAACCTAGAGATCTCAATCTAAGATAAGCAAAGGAGAAAGAGATCTTGCAATAGGGTTGTCCTAGGGTCTGATTATAGGCTAAAGAGATGTTCACCACCAAGCTTGGGCCTGGAAAAACTAATGAAATGCAATACCTAATTCGTAAATCTAATATGATGCAAGATTCCACTAAATGACCTATACAAGCATGTAAAATAGAAAATAAAGTCGAGAGATGAAAGGTATTTACTTGGAAATATGAAGAAGACTAGAAGAAGGCTTGAAATTCTAAAAACACTAAAATTAATGCCTATTGGGACTCATACGCTAGTTTGGGCGATTTAGTCACAGATTAGGTTTTCTGGGAAACAACTGAAATCTGGTAGAGATATGACTAATTTTTTTTGAAATTTTCAAATTTTCCTATACTAGGACTCATACGCCATAAGTGGTGTATTAGTCTAGTTAGGTTTTTCTAGAAATTAAAAGTCCAATTCTTCTCTTCAATGTCTGTCATGCCCTTTCTACTTGATTTCTAGATTTGAATCTTTGATTTGCAACCTGTAGATGTTCTCCAATGATCTCTAATGCTAGGTGACAACTTTGACAACTTTGAACACTTGACAACTTTCTCCAAACTTTCTCTTCAATGTGTCTTCAACCTAGATCTGTAAATCACACACTAAAGAGAGGGGAAAATTTTTTGTTAGTAGAAAGGGTTTTCCTTGGTCAAACCCTATTTTGGTAATCAAACCTTGAAATGAAATGAAATAGGAAAGAAGAATGATGAATGAACAAGATGTAATGTTGCAACTCAATAAACCCTAGCAATAAAGTGTTGCAAAAATGTATGAAGTGGCTCCAATGGATGTAGATCTTGAATATCTCTTGAATGATATGGATCTTAAATTGAATACTAACTTGAATCATGAAACCCTACATCACAAATGTTAGCTCAAAAACAAACATGATGCAAGATGACTTTGACATGATGCTTGATACTTGAATTATACTCTAAAACACTTGATAATCATCTCTTGAAGACTCTTGAATGCTCTTGTAAACTCTTGAATGCTTCCTTGGTCACAAATTTTCTATAATGCATGAATACTTGAAAGCTTAAGTGAAAATGAGTGAAATAGCCTTATATTTATACTTTTTTATGCCAAATTTCTTGAAATTACAACACTACAAGCTGACATTAGATCTAGGAGATTAAAATCCCAACAAGAATTTGAATTCATTTTAATTTTGGGTCACATAGTGTTCATACGCCAAAAGTAGTGTATGATTCCCATTAGGCTTAACTATGGGACACATTTAAAAAAATGCTTAGAATGATGCAAAATCTAGATCGGGGCCCAAAACCCTAAGTGGGACTCATACGCCCAAGGTGGCGTATGAGTCCCAGATGACTAAATCTGGGTTTCACAATGTAGAAACACCTAAATTATGATTGGATGTTGTTTGATGTTGGGATTATCATTAAAAGGATGCATTAAATGAGGCTTGTGGATTCAAAATAAGGCCAGTTAAGGCATAAAGAAGCCCAATTATTTAATAAAACCCTAGAAAAGTGTGAAAGTGTGTTACAACACTTTAAAACACTATAAATAAGGCACTAATAATCTCATTTAGTTCACAAGGGCCCTAGACCAAATGTGAATATGTTAGACATATTACAATGCTAAATCAAGGCCATGTCAGGGAGTACTTTTTCTATTATTATAGATATAATCTTATACACATATGTGTACCTCATTTCCTTAAGATTTTTAACCCACATATCAAGATTATATGATTTATTTATTGGTTTATTTAACTCAATATTGGTTTAAAATCCTCATAAAATAGGGCAATAGTAACATGTAAATCAAGCCAATATTGTTGTGGGATACAAGAATATTTAAGCTACAAACATGAGGTGATTTTTGGTAACCATGTACAATTGAATCTATTAAAATTGATTAAAGGAGAGAACCCCATATAAAAAATACCTCTCTAAAAGAAACAAAATAAAATTCTCTCCAAAAATATGAGAAGGATAAAACTCCATTTGATAAAAACTTCCTCCCCATAAGAGAGAAAAATAGAGAAATTTTGGCCACCCTTCAAAGTAGAATCTTCTATAATGATAGTGGACACTTGACAAAGAATCTTGTTCATATGATAAAAATAATTGAACAAAATTTCTCCCCTTAGGAAGAAAGAAGACAAAGAATGTATGCATAAGGTCTTCTTATTCTTGAAAGGAATGTTGAGGGAGGAAAACACAAAATATATGATTTTTTTTAACTCTATTAATGTGTCACCATGTCAATGTTGCAAGGTTCCATTATTAAATTAGGAGTTCCAAGCCTCACTAAAGAAATTTTCAATCCAAAGCCTTGGGGAGATGGATGTAAAATATAAAACCAAAAACAAATATGGATCCTCCAAATGCTACTCAAGTGTCTCCAAACCAACACCAAACTATTAAAAATAATTAAGATAATCTAAAAAATCCCTCTTTAAATTTGAAGAAGATGAGCTCCACAAGAGATAACATCAAAGAGGAGACAAATATCCTAAATAGTGCTCTTAAATTATACAAGATAGGACCCAAAAAGTAAACTTATAATGGCTATCACATACTCATCCCAAATAATTATAGCTAGAAGACAATGAGTCATTATTCAAAGAAACATTGAACTCTAAAGAAGCAATGGGAGATTGAGATGATATATTAATTCAAGTCATCTAATTGTTCTATTCATCCATGATGATATGTCAACACAAAATGTCTAACTATGAGAATTTGATATATTTATTGATACTAGATTACAAGAGTCCTTAAAGTCTTATGATGTTGAGTCATAGATGAAGAAGATGGACCCTTTAAATCTAGATTATCATTCATAGAATTGAAATGCATAATATAATTCTTTATAGGATGAGAATGAACATTTAAAAAAGTATCCATGCCATGAAGATGTTGAAGCTCTTCCTATTCATCAAGCATTTTTTTATATCATTATATTGTTAGAAAAAATCAAGTGGAACAAGACTTCTACAACTAGGGGAGAAGACCCAGTATCCATCAGGGCTAACTTCATGCAACCATAGAATTCAAACCGTATGTCGAATCAGAAAAAAAAATTATGGGTTTTTTTCGCACATGAGTTAAGATCTTATAACTAAGGTTTTGGCTTCTGGGCAATTCGGTAGAGTGCGGTAGCATCCGATATGCACGTGGAGGTCAAAAATACCCCTTTTAGAGGTGTCGTCCGCTTGCCGTCACCTAACGTTCCAGTACCCACTAAATATAACCACCAATTTTTTTTTAAAAAAACACCTAAATGTGTCACTTTTAATATCTAATTAAAACTCTTTTATCATTCAAATCCGCTCAAAAGTCAATGGGTCTAATTCATGTTAGCACCTTATAGAATCATTTTGGCACCCATTAAAAATCACTCCTACATATTAATCTCCTTACTAAAGCACCGGACACCAAACACATTACACCCCAAATAATCTTTATTTGGGGTCCGATTGACGCATATGACTAATGTTTTTTTTGTGGGTATCCCATCCTATTCATTCGCTTTACCGCGCGCTATGTCTGGAAGCTTCCCGACGATGGAGAAGGATGCAGATGGTGACAGCTCTCCACAGCTCCTGCACGTGTGCACGGCTTCAGGTAACATCTAACATCTTTCTCCTTTGAATATGAAAACAATGGTACTGATTAATCATTTTCTTCTGCATCTTTCATGACCTGTGAAGGGTTTATTCAATGATTAAGACCCGTGAAGGGTTTGTTCGATGATTGATAAATTATTACTGCTTGTCTATGAAATAAATCATTCATCTTACACGCTTCTCGCCATGTGTTGTTTTATTTTGCTAATGTCATGGTACTGGCGTTATACACACGGGTTTTTTTTTGGGGTAAAATAATTTCCTGTCCTCATTTTACCGCGCGCTCACAACGTGGTAAAGTCGACTGTATCATGATTTTGTCTGCAGAAATGATAACGAATTTCGTGGGTTTGTGAAAACCCTTGCTTTGTTTTTCCAAATACGGGTTTTATTGTGGTTAAATGATTAAATACGACCTGGTAAAGTCGATTGTCTCATGATTTTGTCTCCATAAATGATCAGGAATTTTGTGGGTTTGAACACATGTCTATAAAAAACCCATGTCACTTTGGGCATAAATTGACAAACCCATTAAAAATAAATATGTATTTGTCAAAACCCTTGCATGGTTTTTTCCAAATTCGTGTGCTTAATGAATTAATCTCATGAAACCCTTGTTTGGAATATTCTGCATCTATCTCAAAATGAATTCGTGAAAACCCTTGCTTGGCTTTTTCCAAATTCGTGTGCTTAAGGAATTAATCTCATGAAACCCTTGCCTGGAATATTCTGCATCTATCTGAAAACGCTTCTTCTGCATTCCTAGCTTGGTTTTTTCCAAACTCGTGTGCTTAAGGAATTAATCTCATGAAACCCTTGCCTAGAATATTCTGCATCTATCTGAAAATGCACTTCTGTATTCCTGCGAGTGAGGAATTATTATTATGAAACCCTTGGTTAATTTCTTGTGCACATTTCTGAAAAACCCAATATGTATACTATACATACATACACATACCAATGTATATTACTGATTTTCTGCAATTTATATGTATGTATATGTTTATATGAATACATGCATGTATGCTTATGTTTCTATGAATGTTTGCATGTATGCTTATGTTTGTATGACTCTATGCATGCATGCAAACCTGCAAAAAATCATAGATATATAAGGCTTCCCAAATGAACATCCAATCCAAATATAGTGCAGAATTCAGTCATATCATCTCTAAAAACCTACGTAACTGGCAGCTACAAATTCAAATGCTATAACAAATTCATATTTGAAACACAACAATCAAATTGAATACATTCAATTGTCATATTCAAATTTCTAAATAAGAGGGATAGCAGCCAGTGGCATTCACAATTTTTTTCCTCTACTACTATATTCACAATTGAACTTGATTAATTATGTGTTGTTGTACATGCATTATTTCAAAGGTCATATGATGTTTGTATGTTACTAGCCTCGGTTGTGACTACCCGTGGTTGTAAATCTTTTCTTGCAGGCATGGGAGAACAAGGAGAGGTGGTGCAACAATGTTCATGGTGGGCAGTTTGGTAATTGTGTTTGTCAACACACCAAATAATTAAGGATTTTTTGTTCAAATTGTTCTAAGTTTCAATTATTGTTCTATATTTTTTACTAACTAGTATATCTTTTTATTTATTTCAATAACTATTGTCCATGTTTGTTTGTTGTATTATATTTTTTCTTGTGGCAGGCATGTCAAATGGCTAGGAGGTTGTGAAGAGCATGTCAAATTGTAAGATTACATTTTAGGTAAAGTCTTTCAAGACTTTACTTTGGCAGTGACCCGATAGACATTGTGTTCATTTATAATTTTCATTTTTATTATTCATTGTAAACTTACATTTACAATTTACAATTAGATTAATTTCCAAGTGTATGTGTTCAAAAATTTATAATTTCAAATAGATTAATTTATGGATATGTTGGATATAGATGTATAACTTTATATGTATGCATATACTTAGTTGTGTATACATATATATGTATGTATGTATGTATGTATGTATGTATGTATGTATGTATGTATGTATGTATATACGTACATACATACATATATATATTTATTTATATATATATATATATATATATATATATATATATATATAGCAGAGAAGATATATATATATATATATATATATATATATATATATAGATATGGTATATATATATATATATATATAAGGGCATATATGTATATATATATATATATTTATGCATGTATACACAACTAGGGAGGTTGTAAAGAGCAAGTCAATTTGCATGATGACATTTCAGGTCAAGTCTTTCAAGAGTTTACTTTGGCTATGACCTGGTAGACATTGTGTTCATTTATGATGTTCTTTTTTCTTATGATGTTCATTCATGAACCTGAACAATGGGATTTGATTTATGGTGGGATTTACTTATTCATTGTAAACTTACAATTTAGAATTAGATTGATTTCCACTTACACTTACAGTTACAATTTATGGATATGCTACATATAGATGTATAGTTATATATATATCTATGCAACAAACAAACACATATGTGAAGTTAGAATTTTCAAAATAAATTGATGTGAGAAAATACATAGAAACTTATTGAATTATTAAGTTAGAATTTTCAAAAAGTGTGATGTAAGGAAAAATACAAAGTTTGAATTATAATGTTTTCAACTTTTACCAAATGCATTATTTAGAAAACATAGAACTTGAATAGACTAGTGAGTCATATTTTTAAATCACATCAATGATAGATGAATACAACAAACACAAAATTGATTTCGAATCACAAAAGCATAGATCATTAACTTGGAAAGAAGACAAGGAGTTTTCATATATACAAAAAACACATTGGAACACATCAAATTAGATAAGTTGAGAACAGACTACCATTTAGTTCTACAAAATTAGACACTAGTATCCTTTGGCTATCCAATACAACAAACTAGTATCCTTTGGCTATCCAATACAATAGACTAGCATTTAGTTTTACAAAAAACACTCTAGCACACTTCGAGGTCAAAAAGTTGACAACAAAAAATCCTAATCAGACATCCACAGATCTGATTATGAAGTGGTGTGTCCTTGGGGGTCAACTGACTCCGCGTCAACTGGAGAAGATGTTAAGGAATGAGGATTGTTCTGTATGGCACTTGCTATACAAGCAAGCAATGCATGATTTTCCTCTAGAGTTAGCTGTAACTATGGAGAGTAGCCTTCAATAGACCCATTTTGTAGGCTGCTAAGAGTTGCAAAGGCTGGAGACAAAATGTTAATCATGTCCCTTAAAATTGGATGTTGACTTGGAAGAGGAGTTGTAGGAGTACTCTTACTTCTGTTTCTTTCTGCTCTTTCCTCCTACTTTTGGTTTTCCTTCAACTATCTAGCAATCTTTGCTTGCTCCCTTTGAAGCTCCTTTTCATGTCGCTGCCTCAGTTTCTCCTCTGCACAGCACGCTCCAATCTATTTGCCTCCCTCTGTGCGAGGATTGCTTCTCTTTCTGCCTTCCTTTCAGCCATTTGCTCCCTTTTCCTTTGCTGCAATTCTTGGTTTCTTTGCTTTTGTGCCTCTTGTTCATTCAACAAATTGAAGAAATCATCCGATGTCAAAATTTGAGACTGCCTACTAAGGTGTAGGACCCCATTGCAACCTCTATTAGATGATTGGCACACTCATTGCATTGGGAGTTGCAAAAAAGTGCTTCTACTGCCTATTGGTTGCTGATCATTGACTTGTGTGCATGGCACATAGTCAGCCTCTTCATCACTTGAGTCATTACCATTGAGTCCATCCTCTTCATCATTTTTAGCCTCCCAATTTCTCCCAGTTGTGAAGTAATGGATGACATCTTCAGGATCAACATTCGGTGGTGATGGCATGGACAACCCTTCATCCACTTGAGTGAAATTGAGATGCACCCCTAGGTTCAAAGCTGCATCTTGAAATTCAAATGGCAGATTCAGACTTTCTTCATTTTCAGCTGCCTGATTACATGATCAAACTGCTGGTTCTTGTTGAATTTTTGTTGCCTCAATGTTTTCTGGATTTGGGGGAATGTTTGCAGAAAAGGTTTCCACAAACTGTCCAATCTGTTCCTCATTCCAACTTGCTATCCTCAAACAAGTCTCCGCTACCATGAACTATGCCTCTTCATCAGCTGTATCACCCTCAGTTTCTACTCCCAATTTCGTTCCTTCCTCTTCAACCACGAAAGCTTGGCTTGGTCCCATATCCAAGTCAAGTGCATGTCGATCTAATGGCCAAATTCCTATTTTTCTATAACCACTTGCAATGTTATTAGGAGTCAAAGCTTGTGCAAAAGCTTTGCTGGCAAGTGTTGCCAACTCTTCCCTTCCAATGTCAAGTTGAGGATTTCAGAGAGCCATATAGTCCTTTGCTATTTGAAGTAGTTCTTAAATGGTGAGAACACACTAACATCAAGGGGCTGCAATTTGTGGCTGCAATGTGCTGGAAGTGTGAGCAAATCTATTCACATAGTCTTTGCTTCTTCAACCATTTTGAATGCCACATGGCTGCCATGACCGTCAAAGATTAGAAGCTTTCTATTGGTTGGTGACACACCTCCTGGGACATTTTTTGCGAAGTGTTTTAACCATTCCACAAATAATTCTTTGGTCATCTAAGCATGCTCTTGGATTGCCATGCATGCCCTTGGCTCATAGTTAACAATATAGTTTCTAATGTTCCTTTTGGACTTGAACAAATAGTAACCAGGTATAGCTTGACCTGCTGCACTAACACAAGCTAGAACAGTGATCCATTCTCTGCTTTTAGCAATTAATTGTGGAACACATTTCGTCCCTGTTTTTGCAATAACTCTCATTGCACAATTTTTTCCAGCTTGCACACCTGTTTCATCGCAGTTCCATATGTTGTTGGGCCCATAATTATGTTTGTTGTACAACTCCTCCAAGTTATCATAGAATGAAGAAACTATTTCGGGCCGCAGCATTATAGCTCGATCTGTGTCCACTCCTTCGGGTGTTTGAATTGTCAGATCAAGATGCCTTTGACGAAATCCAACCCACCATGACCTCCCTGGTATCCCATTTGTGAATGGGTTAGACCTCACACCAACCATGTGGACCACCGTTGACTTAAGCTGTGACACTTGAAGGCCATGGCCAATATTAGCCATATCTTTACACCATTGCACAATTTCAGCTTCTTCTTCATCAGTCAGGATTGTTGGTGGCCCCCTCTTTTTTGTGGATGTCACACCATTGAGCCATGACCGCAAACTGTTAGGCGAGATTCCCCATTTGATCGTTGAACCTCTGATTGACATTCGATGGTCCTCAACATCTACAATGGATTTTTCCATGTCATGCATAGACCAACTTTTCATGGACCGATCTGGGGTTGTCACTTGGTCAGCAGATGGCGGTTCCATTTCTACGTCAGTATTATGAATAGTAGGTTCAAAACCATCATTTTCATTGGTATGTTCTGCATTTTCAGAAATAACTTCCTCATCCATGTTCACTGTTGGCTCTTCATCAACATCTAGAACATTGAATGTCACTCCATGAGGTACTTTATTCAAGCACCTCCCACCTGATCTTTTCCTCTTGTGCCTTGTGCCATGATTGTCAATGATCTTGTACATTATAAGTGATCAAGTGTCAGAAAAACAATGTATAAACATTGCAAAACACAGATATAAGTACAAAACACAGGTATAAACTTTGCAAAATAGAAAACAGATCTATTTTATCATTCAAATCTGCTCAAAACTCAATGGGTTTAATTCAGGTTAGCACCTTATAAAATCATTTTGGTGCCCATTAAAAATCACTCCTACATATTAATCTCCTTACTAAAGCACTAGACACCAAACACATTACACCCCAATTAGGGTCCAATTAAAGCATATGACTAATGTTTTTTTGTTGGGTATCTGATTCTTTTGCATCATTTAATTTGGGTTTACATATATATGTAGATATAGATGTATTTATATGTATTTGAATAAATATATGTATACATGTATCTGTGGATACATATAATTACATAGTTACATGTATGCATATATCTATACATATACATATATATATCTATATATACATAGATATATGTATGTATATATATCAATGTTCAAAGCACATTGTATAGACTTGGGTTTTCAAAAAAGAGCACAAGAAATTAACCAAGGGTTTCATAATAATAATTCCTCACTCGCAGGAATATAGAAGTGCATTTTCAGATAGATGCAGAATATTCCAGGCAAGGGTTTCATGAGATTAATTCATTAAGCACACAAATTTGGAAAAAACCATGCAAGGGTTTTGACAAATACATATTTATTTTTAATGGGTTTGTCAATTTATGCCCAAAGTGACATGGGTTTTTTATAGACATGTGTTCAAACCCACGAAATTCCTGATCATTTCTGGAGACAAAATCATGAGACAATCGACTTTACCAGGTCGTATTTAATCATTTAAGCACAAAAGAAAACCAAATTCACATTTTTTTTAGGGTATGTATGTATGTATGTATGTATGTGTGCATACGTACATACATACATACATATATACATACATATGTATATATGTATGTATGTGCATACATACATACATATATACATATATATATATATGTATGTATACATGTATGAAGCCGCATACATACATACATACATACATACATACATAAATTCAATGTGGGAAAAGGAGTGTAAGAGGAATGATTTATTTCATAAACAAGCAGTAATAATTTTTCAATCATCGAATAAATCCTTCATGGGTCGTGAAAGATGCAAAAGAAAATGATTAACCAGTACCATTGTTTGCATTTTAAAAGGATAGGCAAAGGATAGACATATACATCGATTTGCTGAATGAACAAGAGACACAGAATGTAAAATGACAAATATATGTATGCTAGCTTGTTGTATGTGCAATGGGAAGTAGAAAAATATAAACAAATGCTAGGCTATTGTATTGGACAGCCAAATGAAACGTATTTAAACAGAGTAATAGACGTACATATGTGTGTTTGTCTATGTATATACGTACATATATACATGTATATATGTATTTGTATATATGTGTATATGTTTTTAAATACATAATACACATATTAAATGCATGTATATATATATATATATACACACACACATATACATATCAAACCCTGATAAATGACCAAAAATAAACAAATATAAATAGGTAACACATATAAGAAAAAATAAATGACAAATATAAACCCTAATATAAACACTAAAGTAAATGGCAAATGAGCAAAAACACACAAATATAAATATAGGTACCATTGTTTGCATTTTCAATGGATAGGCAAAGGATACACACATATACATCGATTTGCTGAATGAACAAGAGACAGGTAATGAAAAATGACAAATATATGTATGCTAGCCTACTGTATGTGCAATGGAAAGTAGAAATTTTTTAACAAATCCTAGAATGTATAAAGTAAGAAGACACTGCATAAATGAAAATAACTATAAGTACCTACCTAAGACTTGGGATATCAGAGGAATGTGCAGAGGAATGTGCAGAAAATCTTTGTCGTTGCTTTCAACTTTGCAGAGAATAACATGCAATTGTGAATGCCGCTGGCTACTTTTCTCCTCTTATTTAGGAATTCGAATCTGATAATTGAATGCATTCAATTTGGTTGTTGTGTTTGAAATTTGAATTTGAAGCTGCAAGTTACGTAGGTTTTTAAAGATGATATGACTGAATTCTGCATTACATTTGGATTTGATGTTTATTTGGGGAGCCTTACACCTATATTTAATTGTGCAAGTACCTACAGGAAATGAAATAAATACATATAGCTGCCAGGGAGTGTGTGAAAGACTATGCATTTCAAATCCCATATAGTTAAAAGGAGATTGTGATTATGTCATCTAAAGCACCATTAGCTGTGCATGTATACTTGTAAATATAAAATGTAGTGAGGGACAAACATTTGCAAGTGGGGGTAATTGTAACAGTAAATGATTTAAATGAAATTGTAAATGAGCCTTTTTATGTGCAAGTTGACTTCTTTTATAAATGCAAAGGCATGTTTAGCTGTGTACTATGATTGGTGAGTGACTCATTCTGTTATGAGCAGCTATTGGTGTTGTTGTAATTTTCTATTTGTTCATAAAAAGGTTTTTAGTGGATCAAAGTTAAATTTTTTTTGGGGGGTGGAGTGAGCATGGAGGTGGCAGTTATTCAATGGGTGGCGGCTACTGGGTCTTCTCTCCTAGATATTTTTGGAATGGACATTTATTTGAGTCTCCAAACATCTTTTGAAATGTTATCTGAAGGTCACGAGGCAACTTAGTGTGAGTAGTGGCCATTTAGGTCTTCATATCAACATTACAACTAATTACTCCTAAGAATTACTCAGTATTAAAATCTCACACATGTTTTCTATAGTATGATGTACATCTAGGAACTAGTCTATAGAGATAAGAAAAACGATGAAGCCATTTGAAATGTACAATAGACATATTTTAATATTAAAAGAATTGTAATTACAATGGAAAGGCCTTTACAATATAGACCAAGTGAAACATAGGACAACATAAGTTAGGACATGTGTCTTAATCTTATGACTTGAGACATAACCTATAATACTTTGAGAATATTCCAAATAAACTTAAGTAAATTAGTGTGAATAGAACTTAAAAATTAAAACAATTAGATAATCACTATGTTTAAACCTATAATTAATATTATTTAAAAAAATGAATACTCCGCTTGCCCTTCTTATCATTAAGAGATATTATCCACTTTTGATTTACAATTGAGGCACGACCTTTTGTTTGCATGTTGCCCGCTTAAACTTGGATTCAACCTTCTGATTTATCTTATCTTTCTTTACACATAGATATGCCTCTCGATTGTTAAAACCTTTTTCAAGCCAAAAAAAAAAAACATAGTAATTGATTTATTGCATTGATGCAAGTAGCCAGATTAGCTATAAATTACATAGGGTATATATATATTTTCTTTCCATACTTACAAGTTAGATTGGAGCCACCAATGATCATGGTAGATTAATCCAACAATTGTCTAACAACCTCCTTTAACAAGCCAGTGGAAACTGATAGATGTGGAGTATGAGAGAGCAGGAATTTCTGAGAAGTGGCTTTAAAAAATGATAAAAGACAATCTTAACTCGCAAAGTTGGACTTCCGCCATCCTATTTACACTAGATATTCGATTCTTGGATAACAATTTTGAATCCTCGTCTTTAACGACAAAACTCTTTAGTGGATGTCGATTTGCTTAACGTGGCAATTATATTCCATCGTTGAATTGCGGTGTTTGATTTTATACTATTATACTAAAATATACATACGTAATGCAGCTTCTTTGTTTATGTGCATGTATTCCTTACGTCGTCCAAAACCACTTCTGTGAAAACTAACTACTCCAGAAAGGAATAAAGACCATAATAGTATTGTATATATGTCGACCTAAAACAAGCTCAGTTGGTTTCCCATTAAACACTATAATTTCCCATCTTTTCAAGAATCAAAGTAGCATGGCTTTGCTAGGCATACATTTGAATACTTAAAATTAAATGTGTTGTTTTCCCCTTGTCTTTATGCATGAATGCTCTGAATTTAAGGGCTCCATCTTGCTCTCTTTGTCAATACCAAACGAATATTTTACCAATCTATTTGAATTTTTAATAATTTTGAATGAAAATATTGAGGAATGGTTTCATGAGAGAATTTGAGTTAAATATAATAGAGTTTCAACATTATAAGGGATTTTAAGAAATGAATATTGTCAAAAGGTTGAGTTTAATCAATTAAGTTAATAGGCTCTTATGTTTAGATTTAGATTAAGTTTTTAAAGTGATATTTATATTTATTGTATTGAGTCTATTTTTTAATTTATTATTATATTTTGATTAAATACATTGGATTACTTACTATTTCTATTTTTTAAGTGTGATGTATTTAAATTAGAAAGGCTATGCCCAAGTCTTAGGTGCATTTGAGAAAAGAGATACCCCTCTCTCATGACATGTAAATTAAAGAACTCTACACAAAGAGAATACTCAATAAAAAAGTGAAGAAATGAAGTATAACTAGGTAGGAAGTTTATTATAAACTAAAAGTTGTTCTTTATCTAAGTGGGTAATCTAACTTTAATTTTTTCAACATATAAGAAAATTAAGCACACACATATATAGTTCCTATCATGGAACTATTGCAGAGGTTGTAACATTTAACTAGTGATTATTTTCTTTTTATTTAGCCAATCAAATTGTTGGGATTTATTGGCATAAATTTATTTTTAATCATGGTTATGAATAAGTTCTAGGATTTTTAGTCAAAATTTTCATCCACAATATTTTGGTGGCCTTTGATTACCATTTTAAATGACTAGCAGGTGCATTCGTAGCTACCAACGTAAGAGAAAACACAAGTTTAGAGGATAGTGCCAAAAAAATAGGGTCTTGGGGTGCTCAATTTTAGGGATAGCTATAGGTTGCAAGTCAAGAATGAATAGAGGAACAATTGGTGATTAGAGGTTGATTTATTTTGCATACCGATGAGAGGTGTATGATCCTAGTCCATTGTAGTGCATAGGTTCAAGTGACACTGGTAATAGAAAAAGGGAAGAGGTTAAAAAAATTCATCTGCAAACTTTTTTTGTTTTTACCAAGGAGCACATTGGTTGCAAGCTTGACATTCTTGAAATTTGTGTTGTAAGTTTTTTTGGATAAATTTGGTGCATATGTTTTCCAAGTGCACAAACAATCATCAGATGATTTGTGCATTTTTTTATTATGTTTGTGTTATCAGTGTAGAAAAAGTAATGTCATTGTTTGGGTATTTTGTGCCTAGATGGTAGATAGATGGGTTTATCTAGTGTGTGAATCACTTCAGTTTGTACAAGTTACTGAATCTTGTACCCCAAAACACTCCCACAGATATATTCAAGTGAATATGCAGATAACATGAAGCAAACTTTTGAAACAGGGAACTTATTTTTTACCACTCTAAAATTTATAAGAATGCAATAATATCGAACACAAAAAACATCAATAAGAAATGCAAAAGAAAATGCCTCAAATACTAAAAATATTTACAAATCCCTAACCAATTATAATATTAAAAAAATACAGCAGAGATGTAAATATTTTCAATATCTATTCCAAGAATTCAAATATATTGACTACGAATTATAGGAATTCAATATATATAGAATTTTTTTTATCACACTATAGAATGTGCACCTATGGGCTTCAAATATTTTACGTTGTAGGTGTATGTAATATGATACACCACAACTTAGTTCCATTTTTATTATCTTCTGTCATCCTCCTCATGGTCCAAGCAAGGACCTATAGTGTAGGAAAAAGTATCACTTTTTCACACTTTATTTGGAAATAATTAATAATAAAATGAGCTTAATGTTGCCTTAATTTAGTGTTGAAATGTGTTTCACATATTCACATTAATTTTAGGGCCCTTTTAAAAAAAATGGACTTAATTGTGCTTTATTTTTGGTGTTGTCAAGTGTACCTTTACACTTTCACACTAATCTAGGGATTCATTAATTAATTGAGGTTAATTTTCCTTATTTGGCTCCTTTAATTAAAATTTGAGCTTAATTAATTGCAATTTTTGAGAGATAAAACCCAAAATTCATAAGCGTCATTTCACAACACACAACTTCAGAAAATGTGTGTCCTAGGAAAGTGACCTAGGACCCGTTCACCATGGGAAGAATGGGTCCTCACTTAGTTCTAGGACGCTATTTTCACATAATGTTCAACCTTGATTAATGTGTCCTAGGTAAGTGGCCTAAGACCCATTTTCCACATGGCAAATAGGTCATCACTTAGACCTAGGACCCCCTTTAAAATATGTTTTTGGTGGTATTTTTAGGTTCAAAATTTAAATCTCACATGTTGGCTTTCGAGATTTGATAATTGAAAATTAGAGAAGGAAGCCTATAAATCTAAGTTTCACATTCATTTTCACTAGCAAGAAAAGAGCTTCATATGACATCACAAATATTCATATTCAAATGCAAGAAGCAAGCAAGAGTGAAGTCTTGGAGGAGCATTATAGTGCTTTTGCAGGTCTTCAAGCTCATTTTGTCATCAAAGATCAACCATTATTGAAGAATTGGTGATATATATCTATGGAGAATCATGATGGATTCTAGGTTTTGGGAGAAGCACTATGAGATTCAACCAATCCTAATGACTTGTTTCCTAAGTGATTCCATCTTTTATGATCATTCTATTTTAAGCCTAAGAGAGGTATATTCAATATTTTGACTTATTAAGGGGATTAGAGGTCTCCCAAAGTAGGTCTTATGCATTGTTCGTATTTCATTTTAGGATCCTATTCCAACACATTTGAGTAGGGTTTCTTAGCATTGTTAGAAATATTAATCTTAGACACACTTAAGATTAGGATTGCACACACATTTCATGTTTCAGATTTCTACTCATCATCAAGGTTTAATTACCAAACTTGGGGTTTGACTAAGGAAAACCCTTATCCACCAATAAACAAAGATTTTGTTTTGTAGGTTTTTTATAGATCCAGATACGAGAACAAGGATTTCAGGTTACAATAAGGAATTGTAGGTCTATAGCTTCAATTTAAGATTCAAAGTTTTTTGGAAAAGCCTACCGATACCCATTCACCATAGGGCGAATGAGTCCCTGTTAAGGTTGGAAGGACAAAATTTGTTCACAATTCCTAAGCTTCAATTTCAGATTTATAGTTTCTTGGAAGAGTCTACCAGGACATATTCACCATAGGGCGAATGAGTCCCTATTACGTGGTTACAGAAACAACAAGTTTTGATAGGTGCAAAACATTTATTTCCTTTAGTTTCTTCAAAAAAATTACTGTTTCCTTGTGTTTTATGTTAAATATCTTTAATTCACTTTGTAGATCTATGTTTGGAGTTATTTTTCTATTTCAAATATTTCCCACCAAAGTGTTGTTTGACCTAGACCCCCATCCTAGCTGAAGGGAATCTTGTAGATTCACATCTTGGGTTGACTAACCTAAGGGTTGTTGGTCAATTTTTGGTGTGGATATCATTCCACAATGAATTAAGAGAACTAGGACCCCTTTTCCCTCTTTGTATCCACTTTTCCATTTAGAAATCCCTTATCTTATAAGTTTTGTCATTTCATTTTGGTGAACCTAACCTTGTACAACAAAATTATAAAAATTGGAGTCCCTTTAACCCTAGATCTTAGTTTTACAATATTTTGCATTAGATTTACATTTTTTTGCATTGTATTTAGGGTTATTTAATTTTGCATTAGTGAACATTGCATTTAGGATTAAATTTGCATGTTTACATTGCTTAAAATCACTAAAAATTAGAAAAACTGCATTAGATCTGATTTTATTTTGCATAGTGTTAGCATTGAAATCATCATTCAATCATTTAGATTCATATTGCACATTAAATTTAGTCACATTTTTCATCATTCAACCTTAGTCAAACTTGCATTTAGAAATTAAAATCTAGAAAATCTATTACAAAATTGTCTGTTACAAATCAGCAATAGCAAACACATAGGATCACCTCAGAAAAACAAAAGTTAAATTTAAAAAAACTGATCTGGGACCCATTCACCCTTGGGAAAATGAGTCCCTATACAGACATTTTCAGCAAAAAAATTGAGTAATTTTTAGTCTCTAATTTTCATTTTTGTTTCTGTTATCAGACTTGAGAATTAATTTTCTAAAACTGTTTTCTTGTGCATTGAAATTGTTGTTCATTTAGTTAGATTTTGCAAAATTTGGAAAAGAATTTCTTGCATTTTTCAGTTAAAAGTAGTATTAGATTTGTATAATTTTCTTTCATTTCAAGAATTACTGCATCATTAGATACATTAGTTTACATTTTACAATCATTAGAAAGCATAAACAAACAACCTAAAACATCAAAAGAAACAAACAAAACCCTTGAAGAAAGCATAGTTATTTGATTATGCCAAATCTACTTTACAAAGTTAGCCTATCCCTCAAGCCCTTTAGTAGTGACAATTTTGATATGTTAGATGAAGCCCTTGAGGACTTCATCTCACAAGTTTCATCCACTAAGGCTTGTCATGACAAACTAAAACATAGAGATGTTAACACATTACACCGCAACTTATCATTTATCCTCCCTCACAAAAACCTAAAGTTCCAAACGAACTTGTGCTCATCTGAGAACCACTTAAAAACAATGTCTCACAACAAACTGGTTACAATATCATTGCTCACACATACAATACAAGTAACAATAGGAAAAAAAAAACTACTCATGTTGCATTACCTTTTCCTCAACCTATCATGCCTAGTGCTCCATGTTTACCTTTGAATAGTGGAAAGGAATATGATCTTGTTGAACAAATTAAGAATACACCCACTAACATATCCCTATGGGATCTTATTCAAGCTTCACCAAATTACCATAGTATGCTTCAAACAACCTTGCAACAAGTTATGGTTCCTTCTAATACAAATTCAAACGATGTGGTAGCACTAGTTCAAGGAATCAGTGAGATTAATTTAGATATTGTTTTTCATCAAAGAGAGTTACCCTCCTTAGAATTTCAAAAATTTAATGAAGCATTCATGATAATAGCCAACATTAATAGAATTGAGCTAAAGAGAACTCTTGTTGACAATGGTTTGTCCCTTGTTGTGTGTAGTGTGAGCCTTTTGGAGAAGATTGATATGGATAAGAGTGACATTGTCCATGATTCTTTGTCTATTCATGGGTTTGACAACATAGGAAAACAATCGCTTGGAGTCATCACATTACCTATTAAAGTTGGGAAGGTAACATTACAAAATCTAGTCCATGTTATGCCTCATGATCTTTCTTACAATCTCCTCTTGGGGAGACCATGGATTCATGAAATGAATGTCGTGCCTTCACCCCTTCACCATGTCATGAAGTATGTCTATAACAACAAAGTTTACACAACCAAGGATGACCCTGAACCTGAAATTTGTTTGCATGCTAAGAAAGATAAACAAAGTCCTATGAAAATATTGATACCAACTACAAAAGTGGAAATAACAAAGGATGAAGAAAAAGACAAGAACATTGATGAAGTCACTAAGTTATTAGAAGATGATTGGGATTCCTTGGACTTCACACCAACATTCATGGGAAATTACAAAATTACAACGAAAGAAATAGAAAAGAAAAAAGAACCCATGGTAATGTTAACATTGAATACAAAAGAAAACTCACAAGCATATACTTCATCCACTCTAGAAGAAGACACAAGTTATACAATGAACTTTGATGAAATAAACTACCAACAATGACCAAATCCAAAAGAGATAGAGAAAATTTATCCAGAAGAGGTTATGAGCTTGTGAAACAATTAGGTTATAATGGAAAATGATGTGGAAGAAAAGAATAAGGAATTCATGTTTCTATAGAGCCTAACATACAAGAAACAAAAAGTGGTCTTGGATATTGTCCTTCTAATATAACACATGCAATTAAAATACCCACTCAATATCAACACTATCATGTGTAACTCTCTAAAAACAACTCACTTTGAAGCATCTTGAATTGATTGATACAACATGCGAAGAATCATTGGAATACTTTGAGAATGATGAAGCTCTAAAAAGAATGTTTGGAGTCTATGACAAGTCATTTACTTCCCCTAAGAAAAAATGAGTCACTTGTGCTATGGTTAATGCTAAACAAGTGGACATGAGAAGAACAAAATTAATTAGATTAAATATGATAAAGATGAATACAATCCCAAAATACCGAAACAAAATGCACTTTTGTTGGTAGATACAATCAACATACCAATGGATACAAATAATGAAGAAAGAGTGATTCAAATAGGAAAGTGCCCTGATGAAGATGAATAAGAAGATCACACAACATTACTACATGAATTTCATGAATTTTTTCTTGGACTTATTCAGACATGTTGGGTATCGATGCTAAAATAGTGGCACACAACATAGTTCTTGAGGATAATGCTAAATTGGTAAGACAAAAAATATGAAAGATGAATCCTAAGATAGCTTTATTGAGAAACTTCTTGAAGCTGGTTTTATACGACCTATAATTTATTCTACTTGGATCTCGAACATTGTTGCAGTCACAAAACTTGATAATCATATTAGGATGTGTACGAATTTTCATGATTTGAATAAAGAATCTTTAAAAGATGATTTTCCCCTTAAAAATATTGACATGATAGTAGATTTGACTACGAGACATGCTTTATTGTCGTTCATGGATGGATATTTTTAGATATAATCAAATCTTTATCAATCCTCAAGATCAATACAAGATAGCTTTACTACAGCTTGGGGAAAATTTTGTTCCAGGGGCTTCTCCCTTTTGGATTAAAGAATGCTACAAGTGCAACATATCAAAGAGCTATGAAATTGATATTTCATGATTACATACAAAAGATTTTGGAAGACTATGTTGATGATATTCTGACTAAATATTTAACTCAACAAGACAACATTAACATCCTTCAAAAACTATTTGAAATAATGCAAAAATATTACGTAACATTGAATCCGAAAAAGTGTGTCTTTGTGAATCGTCAATTTTTGGCTCCTAGGACTCCTCTTACTCTTCTAGGGTTTTTCACCTAAAATGAGAGAGTTAGGCCAAAAATGCTATAAGGTTCATTCAAATTATGTTATGTGGAATGTTTTCTAAGCTAATTGAAATAAACTAAATGCAACTAAATGATTTAAATAATTGAATATGAAAACAAGACTAAGATCTATGCTATGTTTGAAAACACAGTGTTGTTTGCAAAGAAGCTTTAAAGAATGAACAAAAATGCAAATCAGACTAAATGGAAGACTATTTCTCAAAATGAGTGCAGCTGGAAAACCTTAGATGACTGGAAAAAAATCTATAAAATTGATGAAACTTGAACTTGGGCTAACTGGGACTCATTCGCCACCTTGGGCGAATTAGTCCCAGATTAGGACTTTTCTGCATAAAATCTATTTTCTGACAGTCGAGGACCCAAAATTTGAAAAAACTCAGATTTTTCAGTCCTAAGGTGGGACTCATTCGCCACTGGTGGTGAATCAGTCCTCTCCCAAAATTCTAAAAAATCAGGAGACAACTCTACAACACCAGATCTGGAAATCACTAATTGTCGAGTTACCGAAGTCAATTTTGTGGGAAACAGACAAAAAACCTTATCCAAGCTTGAAATAAGAATAAGTTGACTTGAAGCACCTAGTTGACTTTTTCTCCACTTTTCAACACCAAAAAGCTTGTTAAATCTAATTAAAACTGATTTAAATTGTATTGTCAAGGCTGATTGTCATTACATATTCTCTTGATCGTGGTTATTCCATCTTGCTAACATAAGTACATTTGTACCCTCCTCTCGATGTCCATGGCTACTTTAGTGTGAGTTTGAAGCAAGTTCATCAAAATGAACTATTTATTTTTGGCTCTTAGGACTCCTCTTACTCTTCTAGGGTTTTTCATCTAAAAGGAGAAAGTTAGGCCAAAAATACTATAAGGTTCATTCAAATTATGTAATGTGGAATGTTGTATAAGCTAATTGAAATAAACTAAATGCAACTAAATTATTTAAATAACCAAATATGAAAACAAGACTAAGATCTATGCTATGTTTGAAAACATAGTGTTGTTTGCAAAGAAGCTTTAAAGAATGAACAAGAATGCAAATCAAACTAAACAGAAGACTGTTTCTTAGAATGAGTGCACCTGGAAAACTATAGGTGACTGGAAAAAAATCTGGAAAATTGATGAAACTTGAACTTGGGCTGACTGGGACTCATTTGCCACCTTGGGCGAATCAATCCCAAATTAGGACGTTTCTGCACAAAATCTATTTTTTGACAATCAGGGACCCAAAATCTTACAAAACTTAGATTTTCAGTCTTAAGGTGGGACTCTTTCGCCACTGGTGGTGAA
Source organism: Sequoia sempervirens (assembly GCA_007258455.2). Classification (NCBI taxonomy): domain Eukaryota; kingdom Viridiplantae; phylum Streptophyta; class Pinopsida; order Cupressales; family Cupressaceae; genus Sequoia; species Sequoia sempervirens. Next base: position 40,087,348 of record VDFB02109042.1, read on the forward strand.
TCAATCCTCTCCCAAAATTCTAAAAAATCTAGAGACAACTCTGCAACACCAGATCTAGAAATCACTGATTGTCGGGTTGTTGAAGTCAATTCTACGGGAAACGGACAAAAAACCTTCTCCAAGCTTGAAATAAAAATAAGTTGACTTGAAGCACCTAGTTGACTTGTTCTCCACTTTTCAACACCAAAAATCTTGTTAAATCTACATACCTAGGTCTGCAAACACACATGCAATAGGGAAAAATGGTTGAGGGTTAGAAAATAGGGGTTTGCCTTGGTCAAACCCCACTTTTGGTAATCAAACCCTTAATGAAATAATAAAATGAAAGAGAATGACAAACTAATAACATGCAAATGGTATCAACTTATCAAACCCTTGATAATACAATTTTGAAGTAATGTCAATGGATGCTCCAAAGTGCTTGAATATTGCTTCAATTGATGTTGTAAGATGCTTGGATGCTTAGATTTCTTGAATATGATGTGTGAATGTTGGAGGATGTAAAATGAGGTGAAAATTTCCTATTTATGCAATCTTGTGCCTTAGTTACCAGTTCATACCTCATCACAGGCTGACATCAAGTGCTTTTAAATAAAAACCCGAAAAGAAATTTAAAATATTTTGAATTTGGGGCCAAGGGGGACTCATTTTCCACCCATGGTGAATGGGTCCCACCTAGGACCTGAAAACAAGTGTCGGGAATTAAGTTGTATTTAATGCTATTTATCAGGCTTACATTCAAAAATACACTTAATTAAAGCATATGAGGGCATAAAGGAGTCATATAAGTCATAAGAAAGAGATAAATAGAGAAGTTGTGCCTAGAAAAGCATGAAATCTTGGTACAAGTCTTTACAACACTTAAAAATAGGACTTGATGATGTGTAAAAAGGTGATTTTTAGGTGAATTGTAATGAATAGAGTCTAGAAGAATGTAGAAATTATGTCTTACAACACTTCATAACACCTTCACAAGACATTGTTATTTGAATTTTAGTACCTAAATATGCGTGTTCAAGCCATGTTACATCATAAAATCAAAGAAAAATAGATCAAACACCATGAAACAAGACCTAAAAGGCTATGAAAATGACAAGGGGCCATTTTTCTATAACACTTTGGTGTGGATAGTGGAAATTTTTTATATGTTTTATAGTATCCCACAGAGGTGTTCAGGTGGAAACAAAGAAAATTAATGCTATCATTAACATGACACCTCTTAAAGGAATTTCTCAACTGCGTACTTTATAAGGAAAAATTCAAGTTATCTTTCATTTTGTAGCATCCTTAGTAGACCAAACATTACCCTTTACTCAACTCCTTAAGAAAGAAGTTAAGTGGAATGAGGATTGTAAACAAGCCTTTGAGAGTTTTAAAGAATATCTTGCTAGTTCCACCTATTTTACAACCCACTATGCAAGAAAAATTGTTTATCCTTTATATAGCAGCATCAACCCATGCTCTTGCAATATTGTTGGCTCAAAAAGATGATAGTGGTAGAGAACATTCTTTTTATTACATTAGTCGAACCTTAGTTGATTACAAGACACGATATACAACGACAAAGAAATTTTTTTTGGCTCTTGTATTTTCTACTAGTAAATTGAGACACTACTTATTAAACATAGAAATTCATGTGATGATGAAGTTCGATCCTTTATAACACCTTTTCACTAAAATAGACTTATCGAGACACTTAGCTAAGTGGGTTATGTTGCTAACTGAGTTTGATTTTAAATTTGTCTTTCAAAAGGTAATCAAAGGACAAGCCTTGACCGACCAATTAGCTGATGCTCCCTCTCTCTTAGTGTTACCTAATATAGACTCATTCCTTGATGACAATGTGTTGACTATTCAAAAAGAAAATGAAACATGGGAATTGTACTTTGACGGTTCTAAGTGTTGAACTAGCTCCGGGAAGGGGTTATACTAATTCCTCCTTTAGGTAATCCTATTCCCTTATCTTTCCATCTAAACTTCATATGTACAAATAACTTGTAGATTATGAAGCTTTAATAGCTAATATACGTGCAACATTAGCATTAGAAGTTAAACAAATTTCTATATTTGGTGATTCCCTATTTGTCATTCAACAAATAAATGGTTCATATCAAGCAAAGCATGATAAGCTCATTTGATACAAAAACCTCATGATGACATTATTAGATAAATTTGACTCATATATGATAGACAATATACTACAAAAGGATAATCAACATGTAGATGCAATGGCAAGCACCGCTTTCCTTATTTCTCCTAATGATGCTTTTATTGATTTCACATTTATAGTCCAAATGATCCCTAAACCATCGATAGATGATAAAATGAAAGAAGTGTTATTAACTAATACTAAAAACTCTATCGAATGACACACAATGATATTCAACTATTTAAAAGAAGGTACTTTTCTTGAGCCTACAACTACGAACATTCAATCTCATCTTCAAAAACTTGCATCTAAGTACATAAGCCTTGTGGATGTGTTATACATAAGATCATTTAATTTTATTTTACTTAGATTTCTCAAATAACCTAAAATCCCCATAGCACTTGGTGAAGCACATGCAAGTGCTTGTGGAGGAAATTTTGGAATCTAAGATTGTTAGTTCAAAAATTATTTCATATAGGATACTAGTAGAGACATATGGAACAAGAATTTTTTTCCTACGTTAAGAAATTTCATAAATGTCAAGAGCACAACAATTTGATTCATGCTCCCACTTCCAATCTTCATGCCCAAGTTCTTGTTTGGCCATTCACAGTTTGGGGTTTGGATCTCATTAGAAAAATATCACCTCCTTCTGTTGGACATACATTTATCATTATCACAACCGACTATTTTACAAAATGGATAGAAGCTATTGAATCTCTTCATTCCATGATAGTTGATGTAATATGTCATTTCATATTGGAACACATTGTTTCTCACTTTGGTCTCCCTTCCGCATTGATTTCAGATAATGGAACTCCATTTAAGAACAACGATGTGAAGAAATTCTTGGAAACCTTTCATATTCAACATTTATTTTTGACACCATAGTACCCTCACTCAGATGGTCAAGCAAAATCAACTAACAAGAATCTTGAGCAAATTCTATGAAAAATAGTAAGTAAACATAACAAAGATTGGCATACTCAACAAACTTATGCATTATGGGCTTATCGTACAAGCATTAGAAAATCTATAAGAAACACTCCTTATAACCTTGTTTATGGTTTTGAAGCAATAATTTCCTTGGAGTTAGAGATTCCTTCATTGAGAATCAATGTTAAAGGACTTATCGTCGATTCTACTTATAAAGAGAAATGATTGCATCAGCTTGAAATACTTGATGAACAATGAATCAATGATCTTGAGCATCTTAAAGCTTATTCCAAAGGAATGCAACATAGTTATAATGATAATTTCATCCCTAGAGAATTAATAAAGGTGACTTGGTAACATTATACGAAAAATCAATCTAATGGCAATGCTCTTCTAAACAAAAAAGAAAAATTCAACCCTAATTGATTAGGACCTTATGTAATCAAAGAAAACAATGGGTTTGGAGCCTAAACCTTAACAAAAATGGATGGTACACCTCTAAAATAATCTATCAATGTTGTGCATTTGTGTTGGTATTATGCATAGCATCCCATCTTTTGAATAGTGTGTTAAAGTAGTGTTGCTAGATTAAGTATCTATAGTGTTTTATTTTATCTCGCATTCCTTCTTTCTTTGACAAATAGATCTTTCTGTTTTGCCTTGTGGAAGGTGGGGGAATTTACTCTACTAGTATATCCTCATCTAGGGAGCATTAGTATTTTATTCAAATTAGCATATTGGGGGATAGAGGACTCTATTTTTTATGCCATTTGTTGTGTTGGATTCATAATTCCACTCCAAATCTCATCAAATGTATATCACTATGCGGTATGGTACTTGGAAATAGCATATGATATGAATTATGTAATTTGATGTGGTTTCATGTCCACCCTAATTCCACCTCCATAAAGCAAGTGGAATTAGAGGGGCATACATCTACCCTCGAATTCGGTTCTTTGTTGAAGCTTGACAAGAGGATTTTTGTACAACTAATGAACCTATGTTGAAGGATGTGGTCCTTAACATTGTGGTTTTACAAGTAACTATAGTGAGGGATTCATTCTCCCTAATGAATCCATATGAGTATCCTTTTTATAAAGTTTATTTCCTTTAGCTTGCATATGCACATAGCATCATATGGCCATTGAACCGAAGGAAAATAGATTGCTCCAACTTTTAGGAGATGGAACACTTCAAGGGGGGTCCTCCTATTTCACTCTTAGTTCATTCTAGGAAACCCTAGAGATATCAACCCAATGATCCAATTAGGAAAAGAGATTACTACAAGGTCTCCTTGGGTGTGATTAAAAGGGGGGGTTCACCACTAAGCAAATGATTAGAAAGAATGAAATGCATGTAATATATGAAAATCTAAGTATGTAACCTAGGAAATGAAACTTGGAATTAGAATAATAAACTATGGATAAAAAAAGAAGTACCTGGAAGACTAGAGATTCCTAAAACAAGGTCTAAAATCCCAAAATTATGACTTTTGATGTGAACTGGGACTCATACGCTATAATAGATGATTTAGTCCTAGTTTAGGGTTTTGGACTGAATCTGAAGTCTACAACTACTAAATTGAGATCTACAAGAAATCACTAAATATTGGTATACTAGGACTCATATGCCCAAGGTGGCAATTTAGTCACAGTATTACAGTTTGGCTGAAACTATGGTATCCTCTAATGATCTTCTGTAGCTTCTCTCCTGTCCAATCTCTGAGTCTAAAACTTTGAGTTCTGGCCTATAGGTAACTTTTTGTGAAGATGAAAACTTCTTGACAACTTTCTTCAATCTTGCAACCTTGTCTTCAAAGGATATCCAAGCCTCAAAACACCTAAATCTACAATCACACATGTAGAGGTAGAAATTTTTTGTTTTATTAGTGGATAGGGGTTTGCCTTAGTCAAACCTCATTTTGGTAATTAAGCCTTGAAATTAAATGAAATAGAATGAAGGAATGATGAATGAGAAAATATACCATGTTGCAACTCACCAAACCCTTGGAATTAAGGCTACAATCTTGTATAAAATGGCTAGCATGAATGTAGATCTTGACTTTTGATTGTATTTTATGAATCTTGAATTGAATGCTTGCTTGAATCATGAAAACCTACATCACAAATGTTAGCTCAAAAACACACATGATGCATGATGAATTTTCCATGGTGCTTGAATCTTGAATATAGCTTCAAAATTATTGATAATTAGCCCATGAATACTCTTGAATGCTATTGATCTCAAAAATTTACGAAGACACTTGCTCAAAAAAGTTGCTAGGAGAAATTATATGAAATAACCTTGTATTTATAATTGTTTATTCTAAATTTCTCAAAATTACAACACTACAAGCGGACATCAAATCTAAAAGAATAAAATCCTACCAAGAATTGAATTCAAAATAGGTCCAAGCTAAAGTGGGAATCATACACCAGTTGGAGCACATGAGTCCTACTAGCCTAAGCTTGGGACACAAATTTCAAGAAATGTTGAGTTCTATGCCATATTTAGGATAAGGCCCTGAGACTTAGGTGGGACCCATACACCCAAGCTAGTGTATGAGTCCCAGATCACTAAATATGGAACACATTACCCAAAAAAATGAATTATGATTGGTCATTAGTTAAGTGTAAGGATTATCCTTAGATAAATGCATTAAATAAGGCATAAAGAAGCCCAATTTTAGCAGGAAGGCTCCAAATAAGTGTGAAAATGTAAAGGGATACAATTTTATACACTACATTTAGCCCCCACTTTAGTGAGAGGAGGAACTTGCTTCAAACTCACACTAAATTAGAAAAACTTGCATCGAGAGGGGTCAAAGTGTACCAATTCTAGTGAGATAGGATGACAATGATCAAGAGGGTTGCACAAGCTCCCAGGATCAAGATCATATGGAAAAACAACATAGGAAAAAAATAACACACATTTAAATGATGTATGAAGTGACAAAAAGGTATAAGCATACACTTCCAAAGACATAAAGGAGAAAGAAAAAGAAAGAAAGGGTGGATCAAGCCTTGACTGTTTGTCCAAAAAACATTTACAAGTCGAACACGATGTCCACTATGAAAACCAGATGCATGCTCATAAGGGCTAGTGGAACCTCAGGCCATCCAATAGGTGAGCCCTCGGAAAGGTGAGACACATACGCATGTGGCTCATATGTGCTCACACACACAAGCAAGTGGCTATGGGAAAGTCACGCCTAATTTTAGCTCCCATATGCTAACCATACCAAATTTATACCTCCTGACAACTTTGATAAGGCACCACACAACACGAATAACAAGATTCACGAGGTAAGAAAAACTTCATATGCTTGACACTCATGAAGAAACAGGATGGCTCCATAGGCAAACAAAGTGTGTTATGCAAGGTGGCCATATAATAGATATTGTAAATGCAAAATAGTGTAAGGTACATTCAAATGAGTTTTTCTTAGTTCATGTAAGGTCTTAACTTAGGGGACATTGTACCTAATGTCTCCAAGAGAGGGCCAATTGAAGAATAAAAGATTCACAACTTAGGGAATGCAGTGTGTCACATCAAGCCACTAAGAGGACTATAATATGCTAAGAGAGATCATGCTCTTGAGGGACATCACACCCATTTTCACCACAAAGAGAAATATGCATTGCATGAAATAAGAAGACTACACAATGAAACATGAGTTTTAATATTTAAAATAATAATGCCAATGTATGCCCTCACTTTAAAGAAATTACGAAACACCATGCGATGAGAAATTACGTTAAAGTAGCAAATGATAAATGCTAACAGTAAAGAGGACATGAGATCACTTATTTGGAAATCCCTATGCCAAGTCATATGTTTCCAGTTGAAGCTACATCATGAAAAGGGGATTCCCCCAAAATGAAATCCCAAAATCACATAAGGGATCCATAGATTTGAAGTCAATATGTCTTTGCTACAATGTTTTTAGAGAGCTCAGAACTATCGTCATTCCCCAAATACTCATGGAATAGGAAGAATGACACAAAGAGACAAAGACAAAGAAAAACTTTTAGGACAACATGGAAGAGACCTAAATGTCTCGACACCTTGCATCATCCCCAAAAGGAAAACATAAGATAAAGAAAAGATAAAGGATAATATTTTTGGGTCAACATGGAAGAGACCTAAATGTCTCGATGCCTTGCGTCATCCCCAAAAGGAAAACACAAGAAAAAAAAAAGATAAATGAAAAGATTTTGGGCCAACATGGAAGAGACCTAAATGTCTTGAAACCTTGCGTCATCCCAAAAAGGAAAACATAAGAAAAAGAAAAGATAAAATGTTTATGACATAGAGAATAATTTAGATACATATAGAGGAATGCACAATGAGAGAGATATATCAAACAAAATTGTACGAGGGATCACATTACACACATGCAATCACATAAAAGAAACATGAAAAATAAAATAAAGACAAGACTAGTAAGGCACATACGAGTGAACCTATTAGTAGGTCATTTGCATCCCAATCTTATTCATCATATACGAAAGGTAGACAACTAGCCAAAGGGACAACAAGTTTTGAACTAGGGTCATCACCAAGTTCAACACTCTCCTAGGATAATTATCATTTAAGCTCACAAAGGAAGAAAACAATGTATTCAGCTCATTATGCACCTCCTCATCAATTTTAGTAATCTCATAATCATCATCCAAGTTAATCACAACGAGAGGTTGAATGATAATGTCTAAAGAAGGATTTAGCTCATTTTTTTGTTGCAATATAGGATCTTTTTGTTGTGGCAAAGAGGGAGACTCATCATGTATTGCTTTAGTCAAGTTTGAATGTTTATTTTTTTGTTTTTCTCTTCATTTTAACCTTTGAGCAATAGCACAACGTCTACGCCTACACTCTCTAGCATTTTTGTTTCTTTTAGTATGATTTTCAAGTTACGTTTACATGTAGGATCAGGTTTATCAACCATAGGTTTCTTTTTTTCCCTTAGGGGAGGAACAAAAGGAACCATAGGAGGTTGTTCAACCAATTTCTCTTTAGCTTTGCAAACTTGATTTATCTTAGGAGGTGTGACAGAATTGTTTGGGTTGTCTCTTGGTTGTTTGTAGGAGATAGGAAAAGGGTCTATCTTAGGTTGGTCTTGGTTATTTGGAATGGTTTTTGGCTCTATCATAGTTTTTTCAAGGATAGGAAACTCAATCATGAGTTGAGGCATGTTTTGAAGTGATATTTTTGCTATACATTTTTCCTTACACTTTTGATAGGATTCAAAAAAGTATTCCTCATGAGGTTTAATAGGTTCCATAGGCTCAGGCCAAAATAAATCCAATGAAAAGCTCCAACGAGAAGACACAGGATTAAAGCATCTATGGTGCACAGTAAAGATTTAATTTTTAAAGGGAAACTTCAAACATTTATGCATGACCGACGAGATGGATTCCATGGAGCATAGCCATGGATAACCAAGCTTCACACATAATTGATTTGACATTGGGATGATGGAGAATGAGACATATAATTTTTTTGGTCTGATGTTTAGAGGAAGGGTGATCAATCCCATCATAGGGCAAGCAAAACCATTATGCATTTTTATCCATGCTTTCAATTTATCATATGTTTCTTAATAGAGTTCATGCACAAGTAATAATTCTTTAGTTATCGCATTCTCTCCACATACAATATCAATTAATATCCCATTAGTGGGCTTGTCATTGATTTGGTTGGCTATGTAAAGAGGACCATTAGGTGCATTTCTAATTATATATTTGGATGAGAAAGAAACATCAAGAGAAATTTTATTTTGGCCCTTAGGAGGTTAAATTTTAATCAATCCAACCATATCATTCATATGAATTTGTTCATTAGTATCTATGTTGTCATCATCTATGTCGAGATTCATCACATCATTCTTATTAGTTTTACTAGCTCCAAAAAATGAATTATTATGATTTGGCATAGGGTTGGTAAATATTTGCAAGTTTTGGTTGGGAGGGGCAATGAGCTTATTTCCTTGATCATTAACACCTCCAATTTGAAGTCAATTAGAATCAATGAGGTCTTGCACAAGATGTTTAAGATTTTTACAATGTTTCGTATCATGTCCATTTTGTTAGTGATAATGACAATAGGAATTTTTTCTAAAATTTAAAGGTAAAGGCTTATAAGGATCGAGAGTTTTAACGGGAGGTAGGGAGATCATTTTATGTTTTAGAAGTTGTAATATTGCATTATGGAGGGTATCGAGTAAGGGAGTAAATTATCTAGCCAGATCCCTAAATTTAAAATAATTTTTCTTCTTTATAGCAGCCACTTGGATATTGTAAGATAGAAAATTGTTGTCATGAGGTTTTAGGACATAGAACAACAATCTTCTACACTCCACATTAAAGAAAACCCTAGAGATCTCCATCGAAGGATGAAGTAGCGAAAAGAGATCTTGCAATATGGTGTCCTAGGGTGTGATTAAGGACTAAATATGGGTTCACCACCAAGCTAGGGCTTGGAAAGACTAATGAGATGCAAGATCTAATGTTTAAGCCTAGTGTAATGCAAAACTTAACTAAATGACCTAGAAATGTAAATAAATCAAAACCAAAAACTGTAAAATCATAAGTGTGCACCTGGCAACCTGTAGGCGCTTGAATGAGGGCTGGAAATGTTGGAAATTCCTATTATGATGTTGACTGGGACTCATACGCTAGTCTAGGTGATTTAGTCCCAGACTAGGTTTTCTGTGCCAAAATTGGAATCTACTGTGCTTAATTTGAATCTTTGAAACCCTAAAAATTGGTGTACTAGGACTCATATTCCCAAGGTGGCATATCATTCCTAATGTGATTTTTAGAAGGATTAAGATCCAATGCTACTCTCCAATCTATTCTCTTTCTGCCACACTTTTTTTCTAGATCTGAAACCCTGATTTTAGACCTGTAGAAGACTTTTCATGACCTTGCAAGTGAGGAGACAAATTAAACAACTTCCTTCAATCTTTTAACCTAATCTTTAAAGATCCTTCAAGCTCCAAGACACCTAGATCTACAATCACATGTAGAGAGAAAAACTTGTTGATTGTTAGGGAATGGGGGTTTTCCTTGGTCAAACCCCTTTGAGGTAATTAAACTAAATGATGAGATAATGAAATAAGGACATGAAACATGAACAATGATACCTTAAATGATGTCTTGTAAATCTATAATCTAAAATGAAGTGGCCATGGGGTATGTGTAGGATCATGACGGGCCAAAAAGTGATGATATCATGGGTATGTGTAGGGTATGTGGCTGATGACTTTTTTTTTACCCAAAATTGATGAAATGAAAAGGGTTTTTAAAGGATATTCTCAACTTTCCACCAGTATAAATTATGCTTTAATTTGAATTTAATAAATAATTATTATTCATTTTTTATTTGAATTACGACTAAATTCCTAATTGATAGAAAGATTAAAAAACATCTATAGCTTTCAAATGGTATAAAAAAAATTAATCCAAAACATGAGTCACATTTTATGCTTCACATACTATAAGCTTAAAAGAAAAAAAAATGAATTTCATGAAGTTTTGACCAAGTTAAGGTGGTCAGACATACAAGTTTTTATATTTTTTAAAAGTTGTAATAAAAAAATCATAATTAATTATTTATTTAGAAACAAATTACAAAAAAATATGCATCACATCGAGACATGACTCCTCTACTTATATCCAAAATATTATTAAAAAATATTATCATTTTATTATGGTTAGGGTGGTCAGATAGACACCTACTTCTTATTTTTTCCCTGAAATTTAAGTACTACTACATTGAAATTTCAAATTTTCACCAAATAGATTTTTTTTTCTTTAAATAAACCTACTAGTTAAGAAACTACATTCAATTTGCTATAGATTCTATTCTTACATATTTTTTAAATAATATAGATAACTTATTCAAATTTTTACGTCAAGTTTCCTAACTCTAATTTTTCTGAATTTTTTGCCACTTAAGGGCTTGTTTTCTCCTTAATGATCCTACACATACCCCATGAAGAATGTAGATCTAGATCTTGAATATGGACATGAAAAAATTCTTGCAAATGGATATTCAATGCTACATCACAACATTAGCTCAACAAAATGCTTGATACTTTATAATCTTGACACATGTGATGATGGATCTTGAATTGCTACAATAATTGATGAAGAAACTTGCCCTTGAATGCCTTAGAAATGCTCTTGTAAACTCTCTTGATGCTCTTGTGAAGTCTTAGAATGCTTAGATCTTGAGTTCTTGACTTGATATCATGAAGGCTTAGTGAAATAATGATTTGAGACCTTGTTTATATAGGGAATTCATCCAAGTTATCATTTATTAGATCCCAAAGGCCAACATTCATAAAATTTGAATTTAAAACCATGATTTCCCACTCAAAACCCTAAAAAAGGGCCAAATGGGACTCATATTCCCTCTATGGTGTATGGGTCCCACCTTGGTGGGACTCATACACCCAATGTGGCATATGGATCCCACATGACCTTTTTAGAGAGAGAAAATGTCAAGGAGTTGAGAAATTAAGTCTATTTGTTGATCTTATCAATATTTCAGTTGAAATAAGCCTCAAGATGCATAATATAGGGTCTCAGGGGCATATTAATGATGATATTAAGGTCATAAATGTAATAAGTCCCAAAAATCAATGTGAAAGTGTAAATAAATATACTTTACAACATCAAATTAAGGCAAAATTAGGACTATTTAGCTTAAAAGGGCCCTAAATCTAATGTGAATGTGTACAACACATTACAACCCTAGATTAAGGTAGCATTAGGTCCAAGGGCCCTAAATTTAGTGTAAAGGTGTATATAATTACACTTTACAACATTAAAACAAGAAAAGTTAGGTTTATTTAGCTTAAAAAAGGCCCAAGACCTAATGTGGATGTGTAAAATACATCACAACACTAGATCAAGGCAACCTTAAGTTTATTTTAACATTAATCATTCCTAGATTAAGTGTGAAAATATGAATGATGACATTTTTAAACACTACATTTAGCTGCCACTGTAGTGAGAGGAGGAACTTGTTTCAAACTCACACTAAAGTAGACATTCAAGATGGGTCCAATTGTACCAATGCACATGGTCTAGGATGAATAAACATCAAGGGAGTGGTCAAGCCCCCAGAATCCAAGATCCTACATCAAACCGATATAAGAAAAAAAGGACATGCACAAGGTGTATGATATGCAACATCAAGATACACAAACATGCAATGTCAATAACTAAAATTAAGAAAAATAAAAGAGGTGGATCAATCCTCAACCATTTGTCCAACGCGATGTTGATCAGATCTAAGTTGTTTATCCAAAGATGCATGCTCACTTTGAGGTAATGAAACTTTAGGTTGTTTTTTGGGGAAGTAATCCAAGAGAGTGAGACACATACACACGTGGCTAGTATGTGCTCACAACACTCACAAGTGGCTAAGGGAAATTCATGCCTAGGATCGGATTCCCGTCAAACCATACCAAAGTTATACCTCCTGATAACTTTGATAAGATGCCACACAACAATGAACTTCGAGCTTCATGAGGCAAGAAAAGCTTCATATTATTGCAACTCATGAACAAACAAGATGGCTCCATAGGCGAGCAAGGTGTATTATACAAGGTGTCCATTTAACTGAAATTTTGTAAGTGGAAAATAGTTTAAAGTTTGTTCAAAGGTATTTTTCTTAGATCATGTAAGATCTCTTCTTAGGGGAACATTGTGCCTAATTTCTCCAAGAGAGGAAAAGTCAAAGAAATGTCATTTCTCTTAGAAGAAATAAAACCCAATGACACCACCAAGAAAAGGATGTATTGAAAGAAATAAAAAATAAAAAAAATTGCACAATAAAACATGAGTGTCAATGTATGCCCCCACTTTAAAGTGGTTGCTAACATCATTGTTGTGAGAAATCACTTTAAAGTAGAAGAATACATGAGAGCTTACTTGGAAATCCCTATGCCAAGTCATATATTTCAAATAAGCTATGCCATGAAATAGAGGGTTTCCCCCAAAATGTATAACTCAATACATCACATGTGATCCAACTTAAAGCATGTCATCTACATCCCAAGCTTGCTCCTATATATACATGGAAGGCAATCAACTAGCCAAAAGAGACAACAATAAGTGTCATACAAGGAAAATTCTACCTAACCCCTTGCCCCTACTTAGTGCAAGACAAGGATGAGTTGAAATGATTGATAAGAGGTTTGAAAGTCGGTGTCAATTAGAGGAACTAGGTGCTTCAACATAAGAGAGAGCACCACACTGCTTAATATGTTAAATTTTGTTACACAAAGTCTTACATTCATTAGTAGAATGACCATGAACTCTATGATATGGACAAAATGAATTCTTGTAGTAAAATTTATTTCATGTTCTTGGAGGAGTGTCAACAAGATACTCTCTAGATCAAAAGTAGAAAATGTTCTTGAACCATTGATTTTTGGTTTTTCTATGTGCTTCTCAAGCTCTTCTAGGGTTTTTCACATATAAGGAGAGAGACAGGTCCCAAAAATGCTAAGGGTTCATTCAAATAATGTTATGTGCAATTTTTTCTAAACTAAATGAAGTTAACTAAGGGAAACTATGGATGAAAATGAATGAAAAAATGAAACTTAAGCTATGTTTGAAAACACACTATGATATGCAAACAATGAAGTAAATGAAGAGATGATGCAAAACTGAAAGAAATAGAAAAAAAGGAGTGCATCTAGACAATATCTAATGAGTCTCGTATGTTGTGGATGTTGGTTGAAATCGTTGATTTTTCATAGTGGGACTCATTTGCCCAGGGTGGTGAATTAGTCCTCCTACTAGTGAAAAAGTGTTGGAAACTAGTTTCCGATAGTCAAGATCTGGAATCTGACAAAATTTAGATTTTCAGTCCCAAGGTGGGACTCATTCACTACTGGTGGAAAATCAGTCCTCTCCCAAATTTATGAAAAATTAGGAGACAACTCTGCAACACCAGATCTAGAAATTACTGATTGTCGGGTTCCTGAAGTCAATTATGCAGGAAACGGATAAAAAACCTTCTCCAAGCTTGAAATAGATTTGAGTTGACTTGAAGCATCTAGTTGAATTCTTCTCCACTTTTCAACACCAAAAAGCTTGTTAAATCTGCATACCTAGGTCTGCAAACACACATGCAATGGGGGAAAATGGAGGGTTAGCAAATAGGGGTTTTCCTTGGTCAAACCCCACTTTTGGTAATCAAACCCTTAATGAAATAATGAAATGAAAGAGAATGACAAACTAGTAACATCTAAATGCTATCAACTTACCAAAATTTTGATAATACAAGTCTGAAGTAATATCAATGAATGCTCCAAAGTGCTTGAATAATGCTTGATAAGATGTTCTAAGATGCTTGAATGCTTGAATATAATGTATGAATGTTGGAGAATTGTAGGAGATGTAAAATGAGGTGAAAATCACATATTTATACACACTTGTGCCTTACTTAACCATTCATAACTCATCACAGGCCGACATCAAGTGTTTTTGAATAAAAGCCCGAAAGGAAAATTTAAAATTTTTGAATTTGGAGCCAAGGGGGAATCATTCGCCACCCATGGCGAATGGGTCCCACCAACGACCTAAAAACAAGTGCCAAGAATTAAGTTGCATTTAAATGTTGTTTGTCAAGATAATATTCGAAAATACACTTAATTAAGACATATGAGGGTATAAAGGGGTCAAATAAAGCATGATAAATGGATAAATAGTGAAGTTTTTCCTAGAAAAGCATGAAATCTTGTTACAAGACTTTACAACAATTTAAAATAGGACTTGATGATGTGTAAAAAGGTGATTTTTAAGTGATTGTAATGAATAGAGTCTAGAAGAATGTAGAAATGTCTTACAACACTTCACAACAGCTTCACAAGATGTCAGTATTTGAATTTTAGTACCTAAATATGCATGTTCAAGCCATGTTGCAACATAAAATCAATTCCAAATACATAAAAAACCATGAAAAAAGACCTAAAAGGCCATGAAAATGACAAGGGGCCATTTTTCTAAGGCACATTTAGCCCCCACTTTAGTGAGAGGATGAACCTGCTTCAAACTCACACTAAAGTAGCCATGAACATCGAGAGGAGGGTTCAAATGCACTTATGTTAGCAAGATGGACTAACAACGATCAAGATAGATGATCAAGACCCTAGGATGAAGATCACATGGAAAACTAAACATAAGAACAAAGGAACACACAAGTGTTGAGAATCATATGAAGCTTCAATCATCAGTCCAACTAGTTGTGGATTAGATCTAGGCTAAGAGAGAATGTATACTCACTCTAGGGTGATAGAACACATGATGTTCCACCAGCTAAGAAGGCCCAAATGTAATCACTCTAGGGCCACAGAACTTCTAACTGTCTGCGGGGTGAGAAAGCCCAAAAAGGTAAGATACATATGCTAGTTGGTATGCTCTCAAAAACATAAAGGTGGCTATGGGGAAAATTCATGCCGCTAGGTGGGCTTCCTACTTAACCATATTGAAGTTATGCCTCCTGATAACTTTAACAAGGAACCACAATGAAAAAGAATGTTTATGAACAAAAAGCAAGGGGGTACCACAGTCATGCAAGTTGCATTATGCAATGTGGAAAAGTTCAAAAATGTAAAAATGCAAAAATGTAAAATGTAAAATATGTTTAAAGGAGTCTTGTTAAGTTTATGCAAGTTTAGTCACTTAGGGAAAATTGTGTGTAATGTCTCCAATAGAGGACTAGTCAAAGAATAGTATATTCACAACTTAAGGGGTGCAGTCCATCACATCAGGCCACCAAGAGGAATGTAATATGCTAAGATAGATTGTACTTATGAAGGACATCATACCCAATGTCATCCAAAAAGTAACAAACACATCATATAAATGAAAAGGCTACACTAAAAACCATAAATGAACTATGGTATGCATGCCCCCCACTTTAAAGGAATTTCTACACACCGTTCTATGAGCAATTACTTTAAAGTAGAGAAGGAAAGAAAAATAAAAAATAAAACAAGACATGAGAGCCAACTTGGAGTCATATGTTTCGAAGTTGGGCTATTTCATGTCAAGGAAAACAAAGAAAGGGAGTTTCCCCCCAGAAAAGAAAACACACCAAACACATAAGGGATCTATGGATTTGGGGTCAGTATATTTTTTGCTACAATGTTTTTATGAAAGAGCTCAGAACTGTCATCATTTCCCAAAGCACATAGAACTAGAAGAATGACACAAAGACAACAAAAAAAAAGAAAAAGAAAGTCCATTTTGGGTCAACATGGAAGAGACATTGCGGTCTCAACGATTTGTATCGTCCCCAAAATAAAAACACAAGTGAAAAGGAAATGAAAATGAAAAGGAAAAAGATAATGAAAAAGATTTTGGGTCAACATGGAGACATTTCGGTTTCAATGCCTTGCATCATCCCCAAAAGGAAAACACAACAAAAAAAGAGAAAAATAGAAGGACCTTTTGGGTCAACATGAAGGAGAAATTTCAATCTCAATTCCTTGTGTCATCCCCAAAAAGGAAAACACAAAAAAAAAGAGAAAAATACAAGGCATGACGATTAGAAGAATAGAGGTACAAATTGAAGAAGTGTACAAAGAGAGGGGAACATCAAACACATGATACAGGGGAACATGATACACACATGAAAGGAAACAAAAAGGGAAAAAAATAGAAAAGAGAAAAGCAAAAATTCTAGTTAGGAAAATGAAAGTCATCCATCTAACAAGTCATCCACCTCCCAATCATGTTCAGTGTAATGCGAGGGTGGTTGACTATTCAAAGGAAGAATTACAAGTGTCGAACTAGGAGTGGTACCAGGCTATTCACATGAAGAGGATTTATCATTTAAGCTCATTGTAGATGAAAATAAAAAGTTTAGATTATTGTGTATTTCTTCATCTATTTTGGCAATCTCTGCATCATCATCATCATCATCATCATCAAGATTGATGACAACGAGAGGAAGAAGGGTGATTTCTAAGGATGGATGTATCAAAATTTGTGGTTATTGGATTGGTTCAGGTTGTTGGGAAGGTTGGACTAGACTATCATGTGGTGGGATAGGAGAAGGAGGGTGGTCATTTATTGCTTCTGTCAAAGGAAAAGGTGGATTTTCTTTATTTTCTTCTATACCAGACTAATGAGTGAGGAGATGACAACGATGCCTACGTTCCCTAGTACCACAGTTTCATTTAATTTAGTATTGGAGTTGTTGAGGTGTAAGAGCGGATTGAGTCATCATAGGTTCTTGTAATTTCGAAGGGGGAAGAATAGAAGAAACTGAAGAAGAAAGGTCAACCACTTTCTCTTTTGCTTTACACACTTGTTTAATGAGAGGAGGTGTGACAGGATTTGTTTCATTTTCCCATGGTCATTTAAATGATGGCAGGGAAGTGTCTAAGGGTGGTTGTTCGAGAGGTTGTATCACTAGCTCATTTGATTGCAAAATCTAACAAAAAAATCTGATGAAAGATGTATAATTTGATGTATTTTTGGGTACTTGTTATATTTAATGTGTAATTTTCAATTTTTTTAAATTTTATCCCCGATGTTCGTCAAAATTTCGACGAACATGGAAAATAAGAAAAATATTAAATTATGGCCAACATAAATAAAAGTGATTTCGCCTATTTATTGCGACAGTGTTTTGCTATACTTGTGAATTTTCTCTTCTTGCGACAGTTTGTGGAGAACTAAGTACGATTTTCTTGGGAAAAATCAGAAAAAAATCAAGAAGATATTGCCAGGTTGAAGGTAGTCATTGCCTTTTTCCAGAATTCATTTGTGAAGTTAGATTTGTATTTCCAGGTTTGAAAATCATATTTTAAAGCAACATCTCATCATATTTCATTTTTAGACTTGTGCATTTTTAGAATTTCATTTCCATATTTTGTTGTGCAAGTTCAATATTCTGATTTTAGGAGTCTAGTGGTTGGAAATCATAGTAAAATCAGAATTTAATAAGTTTTGGAATTAGCATTTTAAAGTATTTTTTGGGTTCATTAACTTCAAACTATCTTCTCTTTTGCAAGGGTGGTTGCATGCCGATTTTTTTTTGTGCAAAACATTAGAATTATTAGATTGTGTTACCTATCTATGATTAAAAATTATTAGAGTTTGAGTTTGATACTCTTTTAAGATCTAAATATTCAAGTTTGGTAAAGAAAAATCATGTTAGATAATATTAGTGCAGAACAAAATGAACAAACAATTGCTAGAATGTGGGCTAGATTGAAAATAAAGGGTGATGGGAAATGTTATTGTCCTTGCAATAATTGCAAGGGCTTATAGACGAGAAGAATTTTAATCACAATAGCTAAGAAACATTGTAGGCAGTATGGTCACGTTGAAGGGGGCAATGATTATTGTCCATTGGTAAGTTGTTCATTATATGTCTTTGTATTGATTGAATTTGTAAATGTTTATATCATTTTAACATTTCTATATATATAAAAAATCACTTGATCATGATCATGGTTTATTTGTGTCGATCATTATTATAAAGGTGGGGCACCCTAGGGCACAAGATATGGATTATCACACCCCAGAGAATGTGGTTTTGCAAGTAGAGGAACATGGAGCTATGAATATCGAAGATGAAATTAATGATCCTATGGAAGAAGATGATCATGTTCTAGAAAACACAGTTGAAGATGATGGTACAAATACATTGATCCACGACACATTTAGTGGCACAGCTGATCATGATGATCGAGATGACTTTGATGATGTTCATGATTTACCTGTACTTGAGAAGGCACATGAGCCCCTTTATGAAGGCTCTGAAACAAATCTTCTATTTGTTGTATTGTTGCTGGTGAACTTGAAGGTTATGAATGGTTTATCCAACATAGCAATGTCACGAATGTTAAGGTATGTCATATATGTCATCTTTTTTCATCTATTTTAATTGTTGTTAGTTCATCATTAGTAAATAAAGAATGAAATATATACCAAAAATATTCTTTATATTAACAAATTATTTTTTGTTGTAGACTGATTGGTGAATTTTTGTTACCACCATCAAATATTTTACCTCACTCATACCGAGATTTATCCATTATAAAAGATATTGGAATGGAGTATCAAGCAATAGATGCATGTCCCAATGATCATATTGTATATCATAAATAACATGAATTTGCAACAGAATGCCCAGAATGTCATATCAATAGATATCAAACATATCAACTAACAAAAAAAGGTGTCTCACAAGGTTCTTCATTACATTCTCATTATTCCATGTATGCAACAATTATTTAGGTGCGAAAGCTTAGTGCAATTTATGGATTACCATGCACAGAATAGAAGTGGAGATGACATTCTTTGAATTCCTATGGATGGTTCTGCACTTAAGGACATGGAGGAAAATGGCCACACTTTAAAGAAGAACCTCATAATCTCATGCTTTCATTGGCAGCGGATGGTGTCAATCCATTTGGAGAGCTGAGATCTATTTACTCGATGTGGCATATTTTTGTTATCAACAATAACATTCCTCCATGGATGTCAATAAAGAGGGAGCACATAATGTTGGCAATGATTGTTCCAGGTATTTGTTTACATCAATTTTCCTTAACATAGTAGCATCTCATTTGTCTTATTTGTTGCATAATGACTTATATTTTTTTCATTTAATAGTCATGTACATTAATTTATATATATTACAGTAAAATGGTTATAATAATTATGTAATGTTTATGCCCATTCAACTAGGTAAGTACCAAGTTAAAAATATGAATGTATATATCGAGCCTCTTATCGACAAGTTACTAAAGTTATGCAATGGCGTCACTATGTATGATGTCTCTAGACCAATAAGACAGACAATTTCAATTCCATGCAATGCTTGTATGGACAATTCATGATGCCCCAGGGCTAACACATTTTTGTGGTATGTTATAACATTCAATTTCACTTTAACGATATTTAATTTTATGAAGTAGATATCATGCATTTTTTTAAACTAATCTATTCATTATATATAATTTTAAAAATTGACATATTTAATCCAATTATGTATGATCTTGCGGGTCTTCAAACAAAGGGTCCCTGTAAAACCCGTTTTACCCTTTATCAAAAACAAAGGGAAAATTTGCATGTCCAATTTGTGGTCTAAAGATGAAATCTTTTCATTCAACAAGTTTAGGAAAGAAGGGGTTTGATGAGTATAGGAACTTCCTCCACAGAAATCATAAGTATCGAGCTACTGAAAAACATCTTTTGAATGGGAAAGAAGAGACTACATCGAAACCATGAAGAATGACACCTCACCCATGGAAGTTGGAATATAATAGAATTAATCGTCAACGTTATACATCGGATCAAATTGTTTATCTATCATATATGATATGTTTGGAATTTATATTTTTATATTGTGTTTTGTTTGCTCATGTTGTAATTGACAATGATTGTTGTTGTTAATTTGTTTAACTTATATACTTCATGAAGGTCGTCAAGGCATTAATGGTTGGCTTCCACAGGGAATGAAAATTTATCCCAGACAATTTAGTAGGTTTCCCTACTATGAGCAACTACAAATTGTGCATTTGTTTGATACAATGCATATCAGAAAGAATATAACAGAAACGTTATGGAAAATATTGGATGGAAGGAATGACAAAGAAAAAATTATCAAAATTTGTAGTGACATTTAGGAAGCCAATCATGCAATGAAAATTTTCATTCAATTAAATAGTGATGGAGACCAAATTAATATAATCTCCCTTCCTTGGTTATTAACGGAGCAACAAAGTAATGTTATAAAAGAAGTCATACGAAAAATTTGATTTCCCACATGATTTGTTGCGAACATAAATAATATCATAACAAAGAAAGGTGAATTTGGGTCAGGGATAAAACAGATGATTGGAATACCTTCATTAAGGTAATTATTCTAGTATATTATATATATATTTGTATACTGCATGTAATTTTCAGTGTATTATGTTTACTACTTTTGGAAAAATAATGAAAAATTATTTTATAATTGTTGTAGTACGTTTTACCTCTATCTCTCCCAGACAACTTCAACAACAACTTCAAGAAAGTTATATATGATCTTGGAAAATACATGAGGTAAGTAGTCGATATTTGTTCAATTCATTGTATAAATCTTATAATTTCTATTTTTTTTACTTGTTATGTAATATATTGTATATTGTTATTAAATCTAATTAATATATTTGTGCCTTGAATCACTTGTAGATGGTTGTCATCTAAAGAAATCCATAAAGAAGATATAAATTATTGGAAGAAAAAAATTCCTCGTCTAATGTGTGAAATGCAAAAGTGTCTACCTTCAACATTTTTCAATGCACAAGAACACTACCTCATACACCAAGTTGAGGAGAATGAATTGTGTGGACCTGTACACACAAGGTCAATGTGGATGGTTGAGAGGCACTTGAAATTTTTGAAGGCTTTGGTTAGACAAAGAGCAACATCCGGGGTTCATGGAGGGATATATGGTATACCGCACTCATGGTGTACATTTCTCAATATCTTCCTAAGTTTGCAGAAAAGATCCATGTAGATCGCATTTGGGATACCAACTCCATTAACAAATTTAAAGGGGAGTATCTGATGGGGAAAGGTAGATTGAGGAAAGTGAGAGGTAATTATAATACACATTTTACATCTTGGCCTTTGCATATTGCAATTTTATTTCTAATTATTAATCTTCAATATACACTCACCATAAATTAAGGCCATACCATGGCACTAACTAACTGATGCAGACCTAGGAGCCTAACCCCAACTAACTTATTAACTCAGTGACTTAAATAAGCGAATGACCACTTTAAATAATCCAAACAACTCTCAAAGCTTGAAAAATAACAAAAGTCAAATTTCACACTTTGACTCCTTGAATCCTTATAGCAGTGCAAACCTAGTTTTTCCCAATAACTCAAAACTTTCCCAAAACACCAAACAAAACCTGGATGGTTTTAGACACCCATTTTAGTGTTATTAAACATATTTCAAGGGAAATTACAGGTCCTTTGGACCAAATCACCAAAATCACCCTTTCTAGGTTGTGTTGATTAGGCTTATTAGGCCTATTTTACAAAGAAACTAGTCTTTAAACTTGTCATATGCCCATGAAATCTTGGGGAAGCAATTTTTATGCCTCCAAACCTCAAAATCCATAAAAATATTCCACTTTTATGACCAAATTATTTCCAAACCTAAAAAACCCTTGTTTTAGGCCAAAATCATGAGGGTTTATTCAATCTCGTACTTCCACGACCTCATAGACCTCAAAAACAACATAGACATAACCCATTAGGTATGCACATGGGTAAAAATTCATAAAATCAGATCTCCCATACATATTTTGTTGAAACGTAGGCTTGAACCTCTCATTTCACATGTTTTTCCTCACAAAACTCTTGAGGACAACAGCTATGCCTTCTTTATTTCTCATCCTATGAGGTTTTACAATGATAAATTTATGCCTTTTAAACACCTTTACACTTGAACTATCGAACCACCTCTACAATTGACTTTTTAATCTTTTATGATCACATGAAACATAAAACAAACTAATTTCAAGGTTCTTAACATCACTATTGAAATGTTTTAATTTTTTGAATTTGTTAACGTCGTTTGTGAATTTCAATTTTTTTTAATACAATTGGTCTAGAGTGGGATGCACTACATTTGTACGTTGTAAAAAATCTTGGTTGGATGACGGTATGGATTGAACGATGTCAACAATCTGGTCGTGCATTAACATGTTGGCTTCTCAGTTGTCTTTAGTTGTCCTTGATTACATCATTGGTTTGGTATCTCACATAATATTTCAGAGGCTTTTTTTTTGGTATTTATGTTCATGATGATTCAAGTTTTCTCATGTTGATTACTCATGTGGCTTTAGGTTCATATTTTTCAATGGTATTCATTTGCAGATGGTTATGACTACATTAGACTGACAGTGTTGATAAGGCTTGGTACAGGTTATTCAGATGGTGTTCATTGTGACAGGGCATGCATTAGCTTCTGTGATAAATGATACTGTTATCTTGACATGCCTCAGGTTGATCATGGAACAGTTATGTTGACAGGTTGGCCCTTTCTTTATTGCATGACAAGTATATTATTTCAATTACTCATTATCAGGTTGATCATGGCATGTTTTCATTCTATTGATCTTCATGGTTGTCTCATAATTTTTTGTGTCAAAAGTTATGATACATTATTTGACACATGGAATATTGGGTTGGAATTATATTAATGCTCTCTTTGGCACTCGAGTTTGATATTTAATTTGGAATCATTGGTATATGAGGTTTCTATTCACTCTTCAGTTGGTTTTGTCATTTCATGGCTCT